>CANTUR010001259.1:0-181338 GCA_947683625.1 Mallotus nudiflorus
ATAGATTCATTTCATCATTGGACCATTTTGGGGATAGTCAAATTTGAGGTATGACACTTTTAAAAAATTTGAGGAGGGCAAAGCCTATGTAGAAAAGCAAACTAGGAAAAGTATTAAGACTCTAAGATGGGATCAATGAGGTTAATACTTAAGTACCGAGTTCATAAGTTGCTTAAGGAACATGGCATTGTATCACAACTCACATCGCTTTGAACACCTCAATTGAATGATGTGTCCGATAGGCAAAATCATACTTTATTGGATGTGGTACATTCCATGATAAGCTACACCAATCTTCCAATATGACTTTAGGGTTTTGCACTCTAAATTGCCTCCTACATCCTTAGTTGAGTTCCATCCAAATCTGTTTCCACCACACTATGTAAGCCAGCTTTTAATGAAACCTAAAATTGGATAAGTTAAAAGAAAAATCAATGAAGGGAAGATTCGTTGGATATCCTAAAGATATTTTGGGTTATTGCTTTTATCTTCCTATTGAACAAGTTATTATTAGTAAGAAAATATTCTATATTCTTTGAGAAATGGTTTCTTAAGGATGTTTGTGAAGGAAGGAAGATAATGTTAGATGAGGAGTCATCTAAGGAAGCCCAATAAATTGATAAAATGACATTAATCAACCTAAAGAGCCTATTCCAATTGAGAATGTCATCACGCTAACTCCTAGAAGGTCTAGTGGGGTATCTCATCCTTTGAAGAGATATGGTTTTCTTTATGATATGCAAAAGTTGCATGTTCATGAAGAGAGCATTCGTGATGATGATCCTACTATATATAAAGAAGATTTATATGATAAATATTTTTTGAGATGGCTTAAGACAATAAGAATTGAATTCCATGTATGCAAACAAGTTTGGGAACTTATTAACCCCCTAGGGGTCTTGTACCTATTGAGAGTGAATGGATCTTCAAGAGAAAGATTGGTGTAGATAGGAAGGTAAGACCTTAAAAAAGCTAAGCTTGTAGCAAAAGGGTTTTTCCAATGTCAAGGGGTTGACTATGAGGACCTTCTCACCAGTTGCTATGCTTAAATCCATTTGGATTCTTCTTACTATAGCTACACACTATGATTATGATTTTTAGAAAATAGATATCAAGCCAGCTTCCTTAATGGCCATGTCGAGGAAGACATTTTCAAGGAGCAACCCAAGGGTTTTGAATATGAGGAAAGCTTAAAAGTGTACATGCTTAATAAATCGATATATGGTTTAAAGCAAGTATAAAGTAGTTGGAATTATCGTTTAAATGAGGCTATCCCGTTATTATGGTTTCAGTAAGAAAGAGGATGAGCCATATGTTATAAAAACATTCGTGGGAGCCAACTCACTTTCCTAGTCTTATATGTTGATGATATTCTTTTGATTGGTAATGATGTTGGTATAAATGACCTTAATAAAAGTATAGTGTTCTACTTATATTCTCGAGATTCAAGTCTATAGAGATATATTGAAGAAAATGATAGGTTTATCTTAAAGTCTTTACTTGGAAATAGTGTTAAAATGGTTCAACATGTTTGATTCTAATAAGGGATTGTTATGTTTTAGGCATGGTATCCACCTATCCAAGTAGATGTCACCCAAGAAAATCAAGGACATGGCTAAAATAGCCCAAGGTTCCTTATGCTTTAGCTCTAAGAAGTTCCAATGTATCCTATGTTGTGTACTAGGCCAGACATTGCCTATGCTATTAGTTTTGGCTAGCAAGTTTCAATCCAACCCACACTTGGAGCATTAGGTGCTAGTTAAGGCTATCCTTAAGTACTTGAGAAGGATAAAGATTTAGTCTTGACTTATATAGAAGGTGGACTTATAGCTTATAGGTTTTCACAAGCTCTGATTGTCAGTCAGATGTGGATGATAGAAAATCTATCTCTAAGTTTGTTTGCAACTATAATGAAGGCACACAGGCTGGAAGGGTTCCAAGTAAAGTATCACTATTGATTCCACTATAGATGCTGATTACATAGCTGCATCGAATACTACTAATGAAGTTTTTTTATATTTAAAAGCTTATTATAGAACTATGAGCTATTCCTTCCATTGAGTTGGTAGTTCCTCTCTTTTGTGACAATAATGGAACCATCACTTTGTCAAAGAAACTGAGGTCTCATAAAAAAATCCAAAAACATGGAAAGGTGCTATTATATTATAAGAGAGCTAGTTGGAAAGGGTGATGTGCTTATGTAAAACATAGCTTTAGTCAATAATGTGGTTGATCCACTAGCTAAGGTGCTCACCCAACTACAGTTAGATTGTTATCTTAAGAAGATGGGTCTTACATATTGTATTGAATAGTGCTAGTGCAAGTAGGAGATTATTAGTATAGAGGTTTCCTAGTGCTAGTTATTCTAATATAAATGACATTTCTACTTTTATCTCTATGGTAATAGAATATTCATTTAAACAATGCATTTATTTATTTAAGTATTTACTATTTAGTACCTTAATTTTAGCGTGTGACACTTAGGGGTGTCCCATAGCAACATGCGCACTTCTAAACAATGCATGTTAATACTCGGGTTATTTTAGATCATTTTGAGACCACTTCCAGACATTTTGCAACCTTCCAAATGTGTTTCATAATTCTATTTTATCTAATTTAGCTTTGATTTTAGCACATGACACTGTCATACCTCTAATTTGATTGTCCCTAAAAAGGTCCAATGATGAAAACAAATCCCTGAGATGACTAAAGTTTGCTTATTTGTAATTACCTTTGAAGTGTGCAACCTTAAAACACCCTAAATCAACCCTACTAGTGTGCAAAATCAATCATCGAGCCATTAAGTTGTGCTTCAACCTTGTTAAATATGATTATCCAAAACAATGAGAGCCTTATTTCAAGAAAAACTCCTCTTAGAATACTCAGGTTGTTGGGCTGGTGCATATTGTGTTAGATCGAGACCCAACATCATAGAAAAAAAAATTAATTTTGATAAATTAGACTTTGGAAAAATGCCTAAAAGGCTTTGAAACCTTTGGAAGTGGTGTTGGAATAGTCCAACATAAGTTAGGTATCAACGTATATCACCAAAAGTGCGTATAAACACCCATAGGTGTAATGTGCCTAAAATCAAAGCTGAATTTAGCAAAATAGACTCCAAAAATACATCTGAAAGGCTGAAAAAACCCTAGGAACAAACCTTGGAACAACATGCTTAAAACCTGAGAAGAGCTTATAGAGCATCGAAGTGTGCATGGTCATGCCTATACCTCCCCATTCTACATTTTTTCTATAAATTGACCTCTCTACAACCCCATTTAAAGAGGCCAAGCAAGTGTAGATACACACACACTCATAAATTAGTCTGATTGAAGGTGTGGGAAAAACCCTTGCCCATTGCAGTTTTTGCTCTCCAACAACCCTTCCTTCAGGTTATTAGATCCTTTTTTTTCCATTAAACCTAACCTCATCTTTATCAAAGTAAACTTTAAATGTAAATAATCTAGCATCATTATGCTATCATTTTGAACCTATAAATGAGGAAAGCTTGATAATCTCTTAAAGTTAGAGCTTTAAAGTTCATATAAGTTAAGTTGAGTCTGAGGGGCCCACACAATTATTTTAGCATGTTTATTTTTATCGCATTGCATTTAATTTTACTATCTCTAGCATTTGGGAATACTATTGTGCTTGTGTGATGAGATTGACAATTTTTGCATGCTATATGAATAATATTTGCTTTAATATGCTCATTTCATGTCATCATTCTACATCCTATATTTTCAAAAATCATAAAATTACATTTAAATGCCAATAATGTGAAAATTTCATATCCCATAATACAGTCATCATGCTTACGATCTAGTAATGACATCATGTTATAATCATAACATCATTATAGTATAAATAATCACTATAAGCATAATCATCTATCATTCATTGAATAAAACTGTGTAAAATGGTCATGATATTCTTGCAGATCTACCATATTAGATTTACTTTTCCTCAATCTTTTCCTTTTCATATGTATTTTATTAGGAAAATGATGTAATAAATAAAATTTCAACTTTATTATCTGATTTGCTAAGTGATGCTATATATACTGTTATTAGTGAAACTAGGATGCTACAGTAGATATACATTGAATATCATATAATGAGAAATAGTTAAAAAGTAAAAGTGATATCCCAAACCCAAAAAATCTCTGTTGGGGACAATACTCCGCTAAGTGACCTAATGTTGTCCCTTTCTTTTCCTAATTTTCTAAAAATCAGGTGGTGACTCCACAAAATCAAAAGCATGTCATCCCCCCTAAGACCTATCACTTCTCGTTATGCAGTAAAGTTACCATGTCCCTTAGTAACAGAAAGAACTACTAAAAGAAACTAAATGGAAAACCCAAACAAAAAGTGAAGTCGCAAAAAATGGTCGCTCACAGTGCCAACTCCACTAACGACTTCTAATAAGGGGGATCAACTAAAAAATGACTATTTCTCATTATGTAATACTTAATTGTATGGAGCCCCTCACCACTACATTTGCATTACACATCACACATGCACCACTTGTCCTTAAAAGCCTCGACAATACTAAATGGCATCGCCATCAAGATTCCACTTGAGTTGCAAGGCAACAAAGATATGATATTATCAGCTTTAGTCTTTACTCATGCATTTGCCAGACTCATATGACCAGAGTCTGTAACCCAAGTCCTTAAGAGGGGTGATTGAGTTATCAAAAGAATGCTAGACTCACTGACCAGAGTTTGTAACCCTAGTCATATGGGGCATTCTCACTAAAGGGAACCCTTAGCCTTTCACCCTGACTTAGCTCATATAGATAAACTAGTAGAATATCGATTAGGATTCCATAAGCTATGCATGCCATCCTTGTCCTAACACTGTCTGTTTGACCTGATATCCATAAATGACATGACCCTCTTAGTGTCCTATCATCGATTAACATCATAATGTAAGTTTTCACAAAAAAAATTTATGCTCAGAACCACAAAATACTTTATACTTCATGTGAGCCTAAAGTATGAGGAATGATGAGAATCATGTACCTCAGCTTTAATAGTCTATGTGAATTAACAAACAACAACATCCTCAATGATATAACCTATGAGATGTCATCCATTTATCCTTATCATATCAAATGAATGGGTTAGATACTAAACTAGATTGTGACCTTTATATCAATAAAATCAAACTGTAAACTATCAAATGATGTGTGAGTGACTGAGACGGGTGTATTCCTCAACCCTAATTGGTTGAGTGTGTTGTTTGTTTTTGTATTTATGAGGGACATGGAAACTTTACCAAATAGGGAGAAATGATTGGTCTTGGGGGGAAGCGATGCTTTGATTTTGTATAGTTTGCCACCTAATTTTTAGAAAATTAGGTAAATAAACGGACAACATCAAGTCACTTAGTGAGTATTATCCCCAGTATAGATTTCTAGGTTTGGAAGATCGCATCTACTTTTTGACTATTTCTTATTATATGATATTCGATGTATAGCTACTGCAACACCCTAGTTTTTAATAGTGACAATTTATATAGCATTCACACGGTACATTAGATAGTATAAGATAATAAAGCTAAACATTTATTTATTACATTGCTGTCATGATAAAATACATATGATAAGGAAAAAGATTATAGAAAATTAAATATGATTTTTGTTGATATGTAAGGAGAATATGATCATTAAATAGCTTATTGAATCAATGATAGGACGATCATGCTTGCAGTGATTATTAATGCTATAATGATGTATGACAATAATTAAAGGATGAATGAGGTGACCACTAGACCAAGAGCATGATGAGTCTATTTGGGGATATGAACTTTTCATATAATTAGTATTTATAATGTGATTTCATGGTTTCAAAAATAGAGGATGCAGAATGATAGTATGAAATGACGATAACAAAAACATATATTATTAACATAGTATGCCAAGATTGTCAATCTCATTATGCAAGCATCACAGTATTCCAAATGTTGGTGATAATAAAATAAATGTAGTGTGATAAAATAAACATACTAAAATGATTGTATGGTCCCTTAGACTTAACTCATATTGTGTGAACTTTGAAGCTTTAGCTTCAAGAGATTATCAAACTTTCCTTCTCAAGAGATTCAAATTGACAACAAAATGATGTTAGATTGTATGCCTTTGAAGCTTGTTTTGACAAAGATGAGCTGGTTTGGCGAAAAAGGGATCTAACAACTTAAAGAAAAGGTTGTGGAAGAGTAAAAACTGTAAGGGAAAGGGTTTCGATGCTTTCAATCTGACTAACTCTTGAGTGTGTGTATGTCTTCACTTGCTTCCCCCCACTTAAAATGGGATGTACAGGGGTCAATTTATAGAGAAAAATATGTTTAATGGGGTGGTATAGGTGTGGTCATGCACGTGTGGGGAATTTTTGCTTGTGGACATGCAAAGTGCACATGACCATGCACATGTGTGTGTGGTCTTGTGCTTGGTGAATGCCACACGCACTTTGATGTTTTACTCGCTCTTCTTGGGTTTTACATGCACTATTTTAAGGTTGGTTCCTAAGGTTTTTAGGACTTCAATAAGCATTTCCAAAGTTTTGTTTTGCTAAACTCAGCTTTGATTTTAGCATGGACACATAAGGGAGTTTACGCGCACTTTTGAGCAATATGCGAGGATACTCGAGTTATGATGAGCTATTCTAGGACCATTTATGAAGGTTTTAGAGCCCTTAAGATGTGTTTTTTGAAGTCCATTTTTATCAAAATCAATTTCCTTTTTTTTATAGAAGATGGGTCCCAATCTAATGAAATATTCACTAGCCTAACAAGCTGAGTATTATGAAAGGAGTTTTCTTAAAATAAACCTCTTTTTGTTTCAATAATTCATATTTTGTAAGGTTAGAGCATAACATAATGGATCAATGATCGATTTTTCACACCGGTAGGGTCGGTTAGGTGATTTAAGGTTGCGCATTTAAAAGGTGTTATGAAGACTCTAGTCATCTCGGGATTTGTTTCATCATTGGACCTTTTTAGGGATAATCAAATTTAAGGTATGACAGTTGCCCCCTACATGACATGTGGTGCATGGCCACCTAGTGCTAATGTATTAACGTCACACAAATGAATAATGCGCTACTAAGAAAAATATGGATGTGACTATAACTTTCTTAAGTGTCACACAAATGAACAAGCAACTATAACCTTCTTTGGTGCCATGCGAATGAACATACGACTATAACCTTCTTAGGTGTCATATGAATGAACATTTGATAATAACCTTCTTAGGTGTCATGCGAATGAACATGCAACTATAACCTTCTTAAGTGTCATGCGAATAAGCATGTGATTATAACCTTCTTAGGTGTCACACAAATGAAATATGCAATTATAACCCTCTTAGGTGTCATGCAAATGAATATGCTATTAAGTAGTGGCGATCCTCAATGTGAGGATACTTGTAAGTAATGAGAGTGATTGCCTTTTAATTGATGTTCAAATGCTTCTGAATAATGTGAGTATGCTTCTAAGTAGTGAAAGTGCCTTTAAGCAATGTGGATGCTTCTAAGCAATGAAAGTGCTTCTAAGCAATGTGTGATGCTTATAAGCAATGTTAAAGTGCTTTCCCAGCAGTTAAGGTGCTTCTAAGTAATGTGAGAGTGCTTTTAAGCAATATGAGTGCTTTTAAGCTATTTGAGAAGAAAATTTTAAGCAGTGAAAGTGCTTCTAAGTGATGTGGGGGGTGCTCCTAAGCGATGTGAGAAGATGCTTCTAAGTAGTGAAAGTGCTTCTATGTGATGTGGATGCTTCTAAGCAATGAAAGTTCTTATAAACAATGTGGGGGTGCTCCCTAAGCAATGTAAAATATGCTTCTAAGTGATGAATGAGATAGTAATGATGATGTAAGTGATGGTGTAATAATGATGCAGTAACAATGTAGTGATGATGTAGTGATGATGCAGTAATGATGTAGTGATTTTTCATGTTGAGAATGTTATTTTGATTATTGGGGTAAGATATCATCATAGTGAATTTTTCCTTACTCTTCTTCTTTTTATAAAATGTTCAGTTTTTTAAAGGAGTAAGTTTATGCATTATGTCTTTAGACAAATGAAGTCCTCATCAGTGTACTTTTATGTGAGTTTGGTGCATGTCTTATACTCAAATGGAAGTTTAGAATAATAAAAGTGAGTGTGCAAAGCCTTAAAGTGCACGTATAACCATATAAGAGCATATGGAAAGGAAGTGCACATGAATGTGCATAGGGTTGCATAATCATGCACCTATGCACGTGGTCACGTGCTTCCCCCCTCCTTTCTTATTTAAGCAATTCATTTTAGAGGTCATAAGAGGCTTCATCTGGACTTTCTTCTAGTGTTTTTTTACTTTTCTTGACCCTTTTTTTTAGTGTTGTTTCCTCTATTTTTGTTTTTGTATTTCCATTTTTGTTCAGTGTAAAATGGAGTTTCTTGACATTCATGAGCGTCTAGATGACATTTTTATTGATGTTGATATTGATCTTGAGGGTGACTTTATTGAGTCTATTGGAGCATGGATGTCTGATACAAGGACAAGCACATTAGTTGCTTAGAGTTCTCAACCTTCCAAGCTTTCTCAAGGAGATCCGATCCCATATTCATAGCTTGGAGACCCACACTTGGGTGCATCATCGTCGTGAGGTAGGTCCCTCTTTGCCCTTATTTTTTAAAGCTTATTTGTCATCTATTTTGCTATTTATATTGCTGTATGAGGTTGTTATAGTTATAGCTTTATAGCTCTTGATGTAATTGTCTATCTAGCTTTATTGTAAATGTTAGTGGCTAATAGCTCTTTTTTTATTTTCTTTTTATGATTATTTGCTTGTCATGGTGCTTTCCTTCTTAGCCTTTATTGTTGTCTTGATCCTATTTGAGTGACAAAGAGAGATGTGCTAGTATTTAGTAGCTATGTAAATATTTGATAGAAACACCTATTGTTTAAAAGCCCCACAGGTACGTCACTGTATTGGCTGGTAGTTTCAACAGGCTCAGTATGTACTATTAAGGTCTCTCAATGTGTTGTCAAGTATATAGTTATTGGGAAGGGCTTTAATGGAGTGACTTCTTCAATGTTTTATGACTCGCATGCGTTGAGTTAGATTGCTATGTAAGCATTAATAGAGCGATGGATGGACATGATGCATACTTTTCATCTGCATGTTAGGGAGATGATTATTACCCTAAGCTTTATATAATGATGGCCTTGTCTCAACGAAGCAGCTAGCCTATTGCTTTTTATTTTACGTATTGAGTATTGTTATCTTCTCGAAACCCTTTGGGTATGGGTGATATGCAATTGCTATCTATCTTGAGACTTTGATGGCCTACCGAGGTCTTTTTTAGGGTGCTACTACCTTTGCTTATATGTTTTCTATACTTAACACAACATGCTGAGGTGGGTTGACGATCTGCGGGTGTTTATTTGTGCTGGACATGAGTAGGAGTTATCTTGTCAATTCCCTTATTTTTAGTTTGTTATTTTTCACCCTCTGATTTTGATAAATCTAGGCGTATAAGCTCAGATTCTTCCCCATTTATCCATAAAGAATTTTCTAGGAGGATGGCTTCCCTCATTATTCTCTCTAGATCTGATTATAGATTTGATCGAGGATTGCATGGTAGCTCAAGACAATATGAGGAGGCTATCCCCTTATTAGGTATGTTTAAAACCTATTGTACTAGTTATTTCTTTCTTAGGGATCATTCATTTATTATTTCCTTTTAACCAAATATTTCTTTATTAATGGGTGGTAAGATCTCACTAAAGGGTGTGGTATTTAGGTGAGAGAGTCCATCACTGGTGCGATGGCCCATACATAAGAGAGTTATTGTCCCTCCCCATATCGACATGTTTTAAGGCCATGAGCTATACAGTGATGATTTTATAGTTGTTATGATTGGAATTCCCCTCAAAGACCCTCTTAGAGTATAAGGGTTTGCCTTATGCACGATGTATTGATCCCTCAACTGATCGATGTCGTATCTAGTGGGACATTTCCTTTACCTCCAACTTCTCAGGTAGATGCATCTCATCCCTTATGTTTTGAGGGCTAGGCCATTATGTGGGTCATTGAGAGTCTCTTCTTTTGATCTAGTAAGATTTTGTTTCTTATTTTAGTGCAAAGCATGTAGCAAACTTTATTACTAATAAACTATAATTGACATGAGTTTTGAAAAATTATATGTAGCGATGTCAAAAGAGATATGGATCCCACTTTTAGGAGGATGAGGGCACACTCTACATTGAGGTGACTACTCATGCCAGTGGTGTGGCTTCTATGAGGCATTATTCCTGGGGGACTTGATGGTTTAGTCATCTTTTTCTTTTCTTGGGATGGATATTCTTGGTAGAGTAATGACCTTCAATTTGCCTAGACCTAGCTTTCCTCAGTTAGGTATTACTCCTGCTGATGCTACCCATGTTCATGTTCTTCACTTATTCTTACATGTGCTTCATTCATTTAGTTAGTGGAGGTTGATTTATTTGCTTGCTTTTGTAGATTCCTATATCCTTGGGATAGTAATGGTATACTGTTATAGGGAGTGTACAGTAGTGCTTTTTGGAGTTTGCCACTACTCATAAGGTATGCCTTCATTATTGTACTTGTTTATTCTATGCATATATTTTATATATGAGTGTATGATATGCAATATGAAATTCAGGTTGAGCACCATCTTGCTAGTCGTGAATGGGAGAGGGAGCATGTAGCTTTTTGTGACCACATTAGTGAGGCTTGAGTCATGGCTAGCATCCTTTACAATGACCAATGATGAGTCGAGATGAAATCAAGGGGATGCTTGAGCAGGATCATTGCTTACTTTAAATGGTAGCCACAGTCGATGTAGTGGTTTTATGAGCTAGGTGTAGGTCTTTTAGTCCATGGTTTGCTTTGTTGTATCATTTTATCGAGGTTTTGGACTCTGTGTGTTGTATTTGGGCATTTGTCCCCGCATGTTGTATGATGTTGTACGATGGCGGACTATATGTGCTTCTTGTTATGTATTGATGATGATGTTTGCATTACTATTGTCTACTTTTTTTTGCTTTTTTATCAAAGACAATATACTTTTGGAGCTTTTCACACTTAGCTGGGTGTTCTTTTACTTCCCCTTGTTACCTAGGGTATCTCCTTTTGGAGCTTTTCACATTTAGATGGGCCTTTTTTTTGGCTACATGATAGTGGATTGATCTCAAGGAGTGGGCTTAGATAGGATGGTAAGAACTATATTTCATGTAATGAGAGAAAATACAAAAGCATGATTGATGCAATTCGTGATGATAAAATGTGTTGCACTTTTTAATGACATTTACCCCTATCCTTAACTAGCCATTTACCCTTATTCATTCCTATTTCACTGTGATTATTTAAGAAAGGCACAAGTGCATTCATACATATTTTGAATTTTAAGTTACCCCTATCCTTAACTAGCCTTCTCAGGTTTTCTAGCTAAGTATTTTCTCTATTTCTTTAATTTTTTGTCTAAGCTAGCCTTTTTTAGGTTTTCAACTTAGTGGGAGGTCCCTAACTTTTAATTGACCTACCATTTTTTAGGTTTGTAACTCAGTAGATTTTGAATTTTTTTTTCCTTAGACATAGTACTTATTCAGGCGATTTGTATTAATAGTTTTAGAGAATTTGTTGCCTTCAAAATCCATCAACTTGACTACTCCTTTAGATAGGACATGCTTTACTAGGTGTAGGCCTTCCCAATTTGGTATGAACTTCCTTCTAAGGTCTGAAACATTTTGTCTAGTTTGTTTTAGAATCCAGTCTCCTGCTTTTATACTTTTGTATTATACTTTTTTATTGAAGGACTTGACTAGTTGAGCTTGATACAACTATGTGTGGTATAGAGCTTTGAACTTATGGTTGTCTAAGAGAATGAGATTATCATTCATCTATTAAGCCTATTCTAATTTTAGTAATTTGAATTTGATTTCTACTTCAAGATACTTGATTTCAATTTTGATTGGAAGAACTGCTTCTGATCCATACACTAATGAGAAAGGAGTTCCTCCTGTTAAGTCATAACTCTTATAAGACATATGGCAATCTATCTGCCCAGTCTCGGTAAGTTTGAGTCATCTTTAACAATATCTTTTTGATGCTCTTATTTACAGCTGTAATGGCTCCATTTACTTATGGTCGGTAAGGAGAAGATCTCTTATGCTCTACCTTATAACTCCTCAATAGCTCTTTAACTTCCCTTTGGAATTGAACACCATTATAAGAGATGATGTGATAGGGGATCCTGTATCGGCCAAACCTATTTCTTTTGATGAACTTAGCCACTTGCTTGGCTCTTATACTTGTGAATGATTATATTTTAACCTATTTTGTAAGGTAGTCTACTGCCACTAAGATGAACCTTTGTCCATTTAAGGCTATTAGGTGAATTTCCCTAATCATGTCTAGTCACCATGCTGAGAAGGGATGTGGAGATGAAATTTAGTGTAGTTATGGTAAGGGAAGGTGGCTGACCTTCCCATGGATCTAACACTTATGGCAGTTCCTAACAAATTTGATGCAGTCTTCCATAATCATCATCTAGAAGAACCCTTGTCTTATTAGCTTATTAGCTAGGATTACTCCATTCATATGTGGACCACAAACACCCTAATGTACTTCTTCTACTACCCTTGTAGCTTTAGTTTCATCTAGATATCATAGTTCTAAACCATTTGAGTTTCTCTTGTATAACACACCATGGTGCGATGTGAATTTTGCTGCTAGCCATAGAATGGCTCCATTGTCTCTTTCATTTCCTTAATCAGGATAGGCTCATTCCTTCAAATATCTCTATATGTCAAAGAACTAGGGTTTTTTAGTTGCTTCTATTTTTTCTATTCTACAGTTTGTATAATAGGGTTGTCCTAACTTGAGTAGAATCAGAGGCTTCATAGGCATTTTGGATGGTCCTTCCCATACTAATACTAGGGAAGCAAGTGCATTTGACATCTGATTATGATTCCTGAGGAGATGAATGAATCTAATTTTTGGAAGGACTTGGTGAGTAGTTTAAGTGGTCCAATAAGGCTTTAAATGCTTCTCTTTCGGTTCTTACTTTTTTATGGCATGATTGATTATTAGCATGGAATCTCCAAAGGTCTCGACCTCTGTGACATTTAAGGTTATCAGTGCTTTTGCTATAAGTGTACATGCCTCATATTATGCTTCATTATTTGTGACTTTGAACTAGAGATTTTAAGCAATTGGTACTACTTCACCTTCTAGAGAATGTAGTGTGACACTAACTCCTGTGTCGAACTGATTCACTGCTCTATCAAAATACATATGCCATCCTTGGATCTTAATGGCTTAACTAAAGTCATCTGGGAAGTCCAGTTGGATTTTTTTTAAGTCTAGAATGGGGTTAAGAGCTAAAAATTTAGCCACTGCTCTCCCTCTTATTGCATTCTAGTAAGATATTGTACATCAAATTCTATGAGCAGTACGAGCCACTTGGCAAGTTTCTCTACTAGAGAGGGAGCCTTATAGTGGTACTTCATTGGGTCTATTTTAGACACGGCCTATATCTTATAGGATGGAAAGTAGTGTTTAAGTTTCTTTATTGCCTATATCATTGCCAGGCATATATTTTCTACTTGGCTATACTTCTCCTCAAATGGCAGCATCTTCCTACTTAAGTAGTTGACTACATGTTCTGTTTTCATTTCTCTCTCTTTGGCTAACATTAAACTAATTGTATTCCCTTCGATAGCCAAATATAAGGTTAGAGGCATCCTTCGATTAGGTGGTTTTAGGACTGATGGGTTGGCTAGGTAGCTTCTGATAATGTCAAATGCTAGTTGACACTATTCATTCCATGTAACTGGCTAATATTTTCTAAGTAGCTTGAAGATCGATTCACACATTGCTATCAATTTAGCAATGAATTTGTTAATGGACTGTAGCTTCCCTATAAACCCTCTGATTTCTTTCTCTATTTTTTGCTCTGGCATCTCTTTGATAGTTGTTGCTTTGTCTAGATCCATTTTAATCTCATTCTGACTGACATCATACCCCAGCAACTTTCCTAAAGTAACCCAGAATATGTATTTCTTTGAATTTAGCCAAAGACTATACTTTTTAACCCTTTGAGGAACTGTTCAAGATAAAAGGGGTGTTCGTCTTTGGTTCTTGACTTGACCATCATGTCATCAACATATACCTCCACTTCTTTATGTATCATGTCATGGAACATTGCAGTCACCATTCTTTAGTAGGTTGCCCATATCATAGTGCTATCAACCAATATGTCTATATGAGGTACTAGGAAATCATCCTTTAGGTAGGTCTTATTCAAATCTCTGTAGTCGACGTAGATTCTAACCCTTCCGTCTTTCTTTGGTATTTGCATCACATTTGCTAACAATTTTGGATAACCCATTACCTTAGTGAATTTTTCCTTGCTTTGTTTCTTGATGTCCTCTTTGACTAGTTAGGTCCATTTTCGTATAAGTCTTCAATGTTTTTACTCTACTTGTTTACACCCTTCTTTGGTAGGAATGAAGTGTTAAGCAATGTCTCTGCCAATTCTAGGCATATTATCGTACATCCAGGCAAATACTTTTTAATATTTTATTAATAGTTTTTCAATTTCTCTCCTCTCTTTAAGGGTAACATCTTTTGAAACATGTAAAATGTGAAGTTCAGATTCCATGCCAATGTTAAATGATTCAGTGCATATGGAATGAATGTCAAATATACTAATGTTTTGATTGATGCAATGCACACTACCATCAGGAAAGAAATTAAACAAGTAAGCAAAATTAGTTTTCATTCCATTAATTTTAGAGTTCATTACATCTTCATTTTCAAACAAAGAAAAAGTACAAAGATCATCATCAGTAATATCTTCAAACAGGTTGTCATTGATGCTTGATTCAAGGATGGTAGTAGCTTAGGCATGATCGATAGCTTCATTCTCAAATTCTATCTCTAGGTTTTTCATTAGTTCATAAATGTCAGTCTCAGTGATCATGTCTAGTAAGTGCTTCTCTTTAAGGGTGTCATTGAAGATCATGAACTTCGGTTTCTTGATTCCATTGCTCACCCATTCCTCAACTTGTCTTGATAGACTTGGGTTGAGCTTTTAGCCATAAAAAAGGTTGATTTCTTAACCCTGGTATCCTTTTTAGGATCGTATCCCAGGTCATTTCTATTGATCTATTGTCAAAAGTCAAGGAATTCTATCACTCCAACATTTCTTCCTCCTAGTCCTATTCCAAGTAGATATAACATCTTCTTCCTGATTGTAGCAACTTTGGGATCGATATGACTACCATCGATCATAGAAACCTAGATTCTTCATAAGACCATATTCAGGTAGGCAATAATGTTGTTCATTTTAGCAGGGATGGTGACAACCTTTCCATTCAGAGGGAACTTGATCTTCTAATGGATAGCGAAAGGTATGCCCCCTAGTGGGTGGAACCAAGGTCTTCTAAGCAGTAAGGAAATGGTCAAAGGGATGTACAGGATGGTAAATTCTTTTTTTGATTCGATATCTCCCACTATAACTACTATTTTGAAAGTGTCGATGACTGGTCTCTTTGAATCATCATAAGCTCATATAGCCATATTGGATTGTTCCAGGTTTTTAACATTCATCCCGAACATATATAGCAACCTTAGCGGGCAAACATTAATGGTAGACCTATCATCCACCATAACACATGGGGTCTTCTTAGCCCTGACAATTGCCTGTATAAAGAGAGGACAATTGTGGACCCTTCCCTCAAGGGGTAAATCTTCATATGAAAAGGCAATTTCATTAGAAGGAGCTTTCATTAGAAAGGCTATCATCTCACAAGGTGAGGCATAAGTGGAAATCTTTGCTTCATCTAGTGCTCTAACTAAGGCATCTATAAGCTTCTTGGAGGCCATGAGTAGGTGCTCAATACTGGCTTGTGCCTGAGTTTTCTTGAGCTATTTGAGGATAATGTCTTCCTTTTTAACCAGAACTTGATCTTTTACTACTTCTTTAGAGGGTTCCTTATCATTCTTAGAAGGTTGATAAACTCATCCGTTGTGAGTTACATTATTAACTGCTAGTAAGGGCTTCTTAACTGCTTGCTTATTTGCTTTTTTTCTACTATTCTGGTCCTAGATAATGATTTTACGATCATTAAAGTCATACCATATATCTGTCTCCATAATCTATAGATTTTAAAGCTGAATAATACTGACCATCCCATATTCGTTATTAAATTCTTCTCCCTATCCTGAGGGTACTATGTCTTCTAGGAGTGTGTGGGCAATAGGAGGTGATGTGTACTTGACTTTTTAGTTAACCTTCCTAGATGGCTAGCCCAGCAAGTCCCATACTTGGTGGTTACTACTAAAATTTTTTTTCTATCTTTGGTTCTTGTAAGTATGGGCAATTAATCACTTCACCATTCTTAGAGAGAGCTATATCCTCGACTATTTTTTGCATCATCAAGTGGGGGAGAAACTTTTTAAGCATTGAAATGTATTCAAAGGTAGAAGGGCATTGCTTATCATGAGGCTCAATAATGGGTTTTGAGGGTTTGTCTTCTGAGGGCTTATCTTGGGTGTCTTGGAGATCAGAGGTCTTTCAGTAGATTAGAGAAGATCATACTGATAGTTGGTGGAGCCATGTTTTGATAGTTTAGGAGAGGATTGGTCATGATACTAGGTCATTTTTTTGGGTCATCAACTTTTGTAGAGTCGATAAGGTCTTGAATTGCATTTTTTAGAGTTCTACATGTATCATGGTGTGTCTAGGCATTTGCTAAAAGTGGCATAACAAGTTTTGGTTATTTTAAGTTGGTAGTGGGTTTGGAAGAGGCCTAGGTGCTTGTGGCTATAGGAGGTTCTTTTGTTGAAGTCTCTAGAATACTTTGGATAGTGGGAGGCTAAAGTTTGAGAATTTTCTTAGTGGTATGATGGTATTGATAGATGGTGGGTTATGGGTGTTGGGTTGGATCATGTTTATTTTTACAATTTAGGTGAAGGTGTTTTGGGTGTTTCATTGGGTATTATGGCAAAAAGTGTTTCTACCTTACTAAGGTTCCTCATCCTCAATTTTGATCCTAACCAGATGGAGAGCTTTGAAGTCATGATAATGAGCAAAGATTATCTATTTTCTAAAGTGTGGTAGTGCCCCTTTGATTATTAGCTCTATTTGTTCATCCTCAGGAGGATAGTTTGCCATCTTGATTGCCTTTTCTCGCCATGTAGTTATATAATTAGAGTAAGCTTCATCGGGTTTCTACCTTGTAGTCTTAAGGTCCCTTGGAGTGATGTCTAATTGAGTGTTGTATTCATACTAGTTGATAAACTTCTAAGTTATCAGTAGCCAATCATTGTTTATTTCATCTTCAAGGTCAAAGAACCATGCCCTCAGTCCTTCCTCTAGTGATGTGAAGAAGAATCTAACAATCTATGATTCTATAAGCTTTGTAGCAGCCATAAAGGTAGCATATTGCCTTAGATGGACCTTCAGATCTCATGTTCCATCAAACTTCGCAATGTCTAGTAGCTTAAAATCATATAGAAGTGGCTCATCTTTAAATAGTGCCAAGTAGGTAAAGCTTTTGGAGCTATGAGTTCCCTTGTCTTTGAAGTGAATTCCAAATGAGCCATCCTATTGGCTAGTAGTTTGACCTCCTTGGCCAATTAAGGCATGGTCATCTCAACAATTTTTGTAGTTTTTGGTGCATTCCTAAGATCTTGGTAGTAGTCATTGTCATAATTAGCTTGAACTAGATTGTGGGGAATTCCCTTTGCCTTATCTACCCTAAGGTGAATATATGTAGATACTTCATTTAGTGGTGTTCTAATCCCATCTCGAGCACTTTTGGCTTTGATTTGGGCTTGGAGGATTTCATCTACCATAACATCAGGTCACTCAATGAGTATTGTACCCAATAGAGATTTTCGAGTTTAGGAGATTGCATCTACTTTTTAACTATTTCTCATTATACAATATTCGATGTATAGCTACCGCAACACCTTATTTTTGGTAGTGACAGTTTATATAGCATTCACACAGTACATTAAATAGTATAAGATAATAAAGTTGAAAATTAATTTATTACATCACTTTCCTGATAAAATACATATGAAAATGAAAAAATTATAGAAAAGTAAATCTAATATTGTTGATTTGCAAGGATAGTATGATTATTCGCATAACTTATTCAATAAATGATAGGATGATCATGTGTGTAGTGATTATTTATGCTATAATGATTTATGAAAATAATATAAAGGATGTATGAGATCATCACTAGACCAAGAGTGTCATGACTCTATTATGGGATATGAACTTTTCACATTATTGAGTTTTATTATGTGATTTCATGGTTTTAGAAATAGAGGATACATAATGACGAAATGAAATGAGTATAACAAGACATATATTATTCACATACCATGCAAGATTACCAATCTCATCATGCAACCATAACAGTATTCCCAAATGTTGGCAACAGTAAAATAAATGCAGTGTGATAAAATAAAAATACTAAAATGATTGTATGGCCCTCATACTCAACTAAGCTTGTGTGAACTTTGAAGCTTTAGCTTTAAGAGATTATCATGCTTTCCTCATCAAGAGGTTTCAAACGATAGGAAAATGATGATAGATTATATACCTTTGAAGCATGCTTTGACAAATATGAGGTTGGGTTTGGTGAAAAAGGGGTCTAACAACCTAAAGGAAAGGTTATGGGAGAGGTAAAATTGTGTGGGAAAGGGCTTCTCACACCTTCGACTAGATTGGCTCTCAAGTGTGTGTGTGTGTCTTCACTTAAATTCCCCCTCCCAAAATGGGATGTATAAGGGTCAATTTATGGAGAAAAATATGTAGAATGGGGTGGTATAGGTGTGTTCATGTGCGTATAGGGGGATTTTTGCATGTAGCCATGCCATATGTGTGTGACCATGCATAGGTGCACATGGTCACATGCTTGGCATGTGGCCACATGAACTTGTGGGCTTTTTCACACACACTTGGATGCTTTACGCACTCCTCCTAGGTTCTATGAGCATTGTTCCATGGTTTGTTCTTGGGGTTTTTAAGCCTTTTGGAAATATTTATGATGTCTATTTTGCCAAATTTGGCTTCAATTCTAACACATGACACCTAGGGGTATTTATACGCACTTCTAAGAAATACACACTAATATATATGTCATGTTAGACATTTATAGGACCACTTCTTAAGGTTTTAGAGCCCTCTAGACATGTTTCAAAAGTCCATTTTATTGAAGTCAATTTCCATTTTTTCATAAAGTTAGGTCCCGGTCTAACGAAATATGCATTGGCCTGACGAGATAAATATTATAAGAGGAGTTTTGTTAAAATAAACCTCTCATTTTTTCAATAATTCACATTTTGCAAGGTTAGAGCACAACTTAATAAATAAGTGATCGATTTTTGCACAATGGTGGGGTTAGTTAGGTGTTTTATGGTTGCACACTTTATAGTTGTTATGAACGAGTAAACTATAGTCATTTCGAGGATTTGTTTCATCATTTGACCTTTTTGGAGATAGTCAAATTTCATGTATGACACGATGCTTTCATGACTATTAATAAGCATATCAAATATCAATGGAAGGGAAAGAACTTGAACTCCCTTTGATCGACCTTGGTCTTATGCATATGGGCACATACAGACTTTGGACATCATTTGAAGCCTAACCATCGACCCTTACATTGACATTGTGTGATTACCTTAAGCACATTCAATTATCGTTCCATAGTTTACCCTTTGGTTTTTACCAACATAAATTGAAACAGCCTAGTTCCAAGAGTAGAACCATAGTCCCCTAATGACTATAGGTTTAAAACCCACCTAGGAAAGAGACTGAATGACCTCATGTAGAAATAAAGTTGGAAGTGAGAGCTTGCTTGTGATTGGTTTGTTCACTATGCAGGAAAATTAACAAGATTTAATTATGTGTACATCATATACATGTAGATAGCATATACTAACCACTATTTCTTGCAAGAATAATCAATTTTCCATCATAGGATTTTTGCATCCACTCCATGCATACATGCTCACCCTTTTCTTTTGTAGGCACATGTCATGCATCATTCATTTAGCTAACCCTAAAAAATGTACAATAATACTATATTCAAACAGGAGCGACCAAGAAGGCACCTCTTATCAGCAATTTGAAGAAAAGCTAAAAAAGAGGATCCAAAAGTTGCTCGCTGATGGCACCATAGCTGAAATCCTCTAAGCCCAAATCAAAGCCAAAACTGCCTGAGATGGGAATAGCACACTACTAAATGAAGCATCCACATTTGTTCACCTAAGGGTAGATAAAGCAAAGGGAAATCCCTGCACCCCAGTTCAAGCTAGTGATGACAATGACTACTACCATGATCTTAAGAATGAACTAAAATCTAAAAAAATTATTTACATGACCAAGCCTAAATCGATAGCGGAGGTTAAATATTGGCCAACAGAATGGATCTGTTGGAATTCGCCTTTAAAGATAAGGGAACTCATGGCTCTAAAAGCTTCATCAACTTGGCATTATTTACAAATAAGCCACTTCCATATGACTTTAAGCTATAAAACTTTTCTAAGTTTGACGAAACAAGAGATCGAGGGTCCCATGTAAGTCGATATATGCTACCTTCATGGCTACCATAAAGCTTACAAAATCACAGATTATTTGATTCTTCTTCACATCACTAAAGGAAGGACTGAGGACATGGTTCCTTGACCTTCAAGATGAAATAAAAAATTATTAGCTACTGCTAACTAATAAGTTTATCAAGCAATATGAATACAACACTCAATTAGACATCACTTGAAGGGACCTTAAGACCACAAGGTAGAAACCCAGTGAAGCTTTCTCTAATTGTGTCACCAGATAGTGGGTAAAGTCAAGATGAGAAACTATCCTCCTGAGGATGAACAAATAGAGCTAATAATCAAAGGGGGCACTACCACACTTTAGAAAATAGATGATCTTTGCTCATTATCCTAACTTCAAGGCTCTCCATCAGGCTAGGATTAGAATTGAGGATAAGAAACCTCAATAAGCTAGAAACACTTATTGTCATAATACCTAACTAAACACCCAAAACACCTTCACCTAAACTATAGAAATAAACATGATCTAACCCAACACCCATAAATCACCATCTATTAATGCCAATAGACCATCGGGAAAATTCTCAAACTTTAGCCTCCCACCATCCAAAGTATTCTAGAGATTTCAATAAAAAAACCTCCTATAGCCACAAGAACCTAAGCCTCTTCCAAACCCACTACCACCTCAAATTAACCAAAACTTATTTTACCACTTTCACTAAATACCTGGCCACACCACTAATACAATCAAAACTCTTAAAAATGTAATCTAAGACCTCATTGACTTTGGAAAAATTGATCAATTAGAAAAATGCCGAGTATTAAGACCAATCCTCTCCCAAACTATCAAAACATGCCTCCACTAACTATTAACATGATCTCCTCTAAACTACTAGAAGACCTTACTAAAAAATCAATCCAAGCCAAACAAGAAACCCAATATAAGCCCTAAGAAGACAAACCTTTAAAAGCCATTATTGAGCCTCATAATTCTATTGAAGATGAGTAATGCACTTCTACCTTTAAATACATTTTAATGCTTCGACAGTTTCCCCCCCCCCCCCACTTGATGATGCATAAAGATCTAGGGATACAACTCTCCCTATAAACGATGAAGTGATTGATTACCCTTACTTACAAGAACTAGAGACAAACAAAAATTTCAGCAATAACGATGAAGTATAGGACTTATTGGGCCAGCCATCTCGGAAGTTCGACTACAAAGTCAAGTACAGATCACCTCCTACTGCCCACACATTCCTAGAAGACATAGTACCCTCAGGATGGGGAGAAGAATTTGACAACGAAGATGGGGATGGTCAGTACTATTTAGCTTTAAAACCTATAAATCATAGGGATAGACATATGGTATGACTTTGATAATCATGAAATCATTGTCTAGGACCAAAACAATAGTACAAAGTAAGTAAGCGAGAAGTTTAGAAGCCCTCTCCCAAATCAAAAAGGTGGTACTCGATTCTCTAAATGAAAGCTAGCACTACAACTAGGAGATTCTAGATACAAAATACTATCTTCTCTTAGTCTCATGTTCTTTTAGAATAATTTTATAAATGATTATTTCATCCTCTAATTACATGCAATTTTATTAAACCCTAATTAACATCCATCTAACCCAAAAGCCATCAAGTCAATAAAATTACAAGTAAAAATGCATCAAAAAAGGCAATGTTCCTATGTCTAAACTATGTTAATTTTATTTTATAAGTTAGCTAATTCTACATTTTATTTACAAGTGAGAAATGGACTATAGGTGGGCCTAGATCTATTTATTTTAATTTGTCTAAGGAATGGACCTAAGCCTATTCAATATTAAAGGAAATTTAAATTAGTGGGCCTAAGTCTAACTTGCTTTTATTTTAAGTGAAATGTAGGCCTAGGTCTATTTATTTTAAAAGAAATGCAATTAAGTGGGCTGAGCTAAGTCTAGACAAGTTTTAATTAACTATGTGGGCCTAAAATCTAATTAACCTAACGGGCCTAAATTGATTTTAATTATTTAAAAAACCTAAATCATTTTTTAAGCCTATTTAATAGGTGGGTTAGACCTAAACGTGGGCTTGGGGCCCAAAAGGATAAAAACATAAAAAGACAAGCCTAAAACAAATAAAAGATAAAAAATGGATCAAATAAACATTACAGTAATTTTCTAAAAAAAAAACCCTAAATTAATCACATGCAAACCCTAATTTAAGCTACTACCACCATTGATTTTACTTGATTTTTTACCCAATTGAACCTACTTACTAATTAATTTTAAAATATAGAAAATTAAAATTTTCACTATTCCCACTACTGGGGCTATTACAAACTATGTACAAAAATTAAATTTAAATGATTATACAACCAGAAATTAAAATAACTACACAAAACACCAAAGATAATAAAAAAACCTAAATCCTACTGGAAAACAACACAAGTTCTTCCATGGCATTCCATGGACCTTCTGATCAATTTAAATATAGGCAGTATCCTCCTCATTCCACATGAACGTATCAAAATGAAAAAAACAAGTAATCAAATTAGTAGTGAAATTAAACAATCAAAAAAAGATTAACAAAATAAAAGAAAAATCACAAAAAGAATAAAATAGAAAGAATAAAACATGAAATAGAAAATAACGCTAATGATTTAGATGTTGTGCAAATGCTCCTTTTTTACCCCTGATAATAGGATTTTCACCGTTGAAATTGACTCAGTGTTATTTTGATTTTGGACTGGGACTAAAATATCGCTATATCATCTTTGTCAAATGAACTACAAAAATTAGGGTTTTGAAATAACATAAGAAATCAAAGTTTGATCTATCTTCCATATGTGTAAAAAACTTCTGCAAAAAAAATCCTCCCAAAGAAAAATCCTCCCTTATACACACATGCAAACTCTACTTTTAAATGCAGAGTCTGCGCGTACTGAACTTCCTCTAAAGGAGGTACAAACCTATCATATTAGATAGCGTTTATTTTTTTTATTTCAAAAATATCTTTACATTTTAAAAAAAAAAACTTATCATATAAAATTTGAATTTTCAACTAATCAACACATTGAAAAATCAATAAAAATACGTGAAAATATTAAAAAAATTGGATTTTAATATGTCAGCACTATGCAATACTGACTGGATTGCGTAATGCCGATCGGCTGAATTAAAAAAAAAAAAGATTTTAATGTGTCGGCACTGTGCAATGCCAACCGGCATTGTGTAATGTTGATTGGCATTGTGTAATGCTGGTCGGCATTGTGTAATGCCGATCAACATTACATCAATGCCGATCCGCATTTTAAATGTCAATCCTAAAATTTTTTAATTTTTATTTTTATTTTTTAACTTTTAATTACTAAAAGACCCTTGAAAATTTGATTTATTTGCAATCAAATCCTAAAAAATGTTGTAATTTAGTCCTTAAAGTCTAGAAAATCGACAACCAAATTCAATTTTTGAATGAATTTCATCATAGGGGCTTATGTTGCAATTATGCACAATTGCATCCCGAGATTGGGTGCTTACAGTTGGCCCCCTTTATCATTATTTGCTTGAGAAATTGTAGCAAAGCAATAAAAGCACACAATTTTGAAAGAAAGAAATTCAGACACTCGATTGATGCTCAAATTGTTGAGCAAGGTGTAGTGTTTGATAAGTTGCACTATATTTCCTATGGAATGTCTAGTGGACTTTGTGCAAATAATTTTTGCTATATTCCCTATGGGACGTTTAGCGATGATAAGTTGAAAACTTACTATAGTTCCTATGGAATGTCTAGCAATGATGAATTTCATTATTTTCCCTGTGGGATGTCTAATGATGCACACTATATTCACTGTGGGACGTCTAGTGTAGATGAATTGAAATTTGCTATAGTTCCTGTGGAACGTCTAGCAATGATGAATTTCATTATATTCCCTATGGGACGTCTAGTGTAGTTGAATTGAATTTCGTCATATTCCCTATGGCACGTCTAACAATGCACACTATATTCCCTATAGGATGTCTAGTGTAGTTGAATTGAATTTTGTTATATTCCCTGTGGGACGTCTAGTGTAATTGAATTGAATTTCATTATATTCCCTATGGGACATCTAATGATGCACACTATATTCCCTGTGGGATGTTTAGTGTAGTTGAATTGAATTTTGTTATATTCCCTGTGGGACATCTAATGATGAACACTATATTCCGTATGGGACGTCTAGTGTACATAAATTGAAAACTTGCTATAGTTCTTATGAAACATCTAGTAATGATGAATTTCAAAGTTTATGTCATAACTGCTATGTAGTACATAACATAATGAAGGGTATGACTACTATGCAACATATAACATAATCATTTGAAATTCATATCATAGCTACTATGCAACATATGAATCCTTTGATTGAAATCATGCATGTAAAATGCAAAAAAATGAGTTATGTAATCTTGTTCTGTATTATGTACTTAACAAAAAATTCAGAATTGCATATTGATTATGCAGTCTTAATAATTCAATGAATTATTAATTTGATGAATGTCATGATTTAATTAGGAATGTATTCCTAATGCAAATGCAATAATGGACTAAATTGCAAAAAAGAAAAAATAGATAAAAAGTAAGTAAATTTGAAGGATTAAAATGGATATTCTCTATTTTATATATTTTTCCCTTTTCTCAATCACTTCACGTCTCTTCCTATTCATTTCTTCTTCATTTTTTTCAATTGATCTTGATTTTTATTTTCTTGATTTATGCGCCATTTGTTGTCCGATTTGTAATCCGTATGATCCTATGGCCTCCTCATCACATAGAAAACATGAAGGAGTTGAGACTTCAGAATGTCAGAGGATTCTACCTCTTTGTTTTCCTCAGAATAATCTGGAACTTTAAGAAGACTCAACTATCTTTCCCTTGACTCATTTACATACCTACAGGTGTAGAGATATGGGTAATAAGGTAACTTTTCTTGCTTCTATTTATTTCTACAAAAATATTACATGTATAATTAGTAATTAGAGTTAGTTTCAGAGTAGAAATTGATGTTGACATGTATATTAATCAGAAATTAATATGAAAATGCATGATAAATTGAAATTAACTCTGAAAATATGAAATTTGACTCCAGGGTTGTCAAAATGGGCGATTGGATGTCTGGAATTCTAGTCAAAATTCTAGATTTCCGATCAGCCGAGTTAATGCCGATCGGTATAGTAGATTGCTGATCGGTAATCTGGAATGCTGGTTGGCAATCTACATTGTCGATAAAATTTTTTTTAAAAGGCAATTGATTAATTAACTAATCAAATCCTTCAATTTAAATTCTAAATTGTTTGATTAATTAATTAATCTTTCAATTAATTAATTATTATTTTCTTTTTGAAATTGAATGAGCGTCTAATGAAGTTCATAGGCTATTCAATCTAGCTTAAGAATTGTTTCATGGACTGCCAGAGCAGGTGACACGTCTGATTTGGGCTTTCGAATTTAGGCATTTCATTATTGCACTTCCAACTATTTGAGGCCAATCTGACTATTATTCTTTATTTGCTTTGTTCGATCGATTTCTCTGACCATTTCTCCTATGAGTTTCTCTGCTATCACTGAGATTGCATTTAGAGGATCTCGAGTTCCATTTGACATCAACTATTGTAGTCTTCCAGAGCATGTATGGAGTTAGTACGTACAAGATTTGATCGGGTTCACCCCAGCATGGAAGAATCGAAAGAACGTTCTTCTTTCATCATTAGTTGAGGGATTCAGATGCCTTTCTACTTATACTCCTCGTCAGATTAATCATAAACTGAGGTGTTTCCTTTTGATATTATTAGGCATGACCCTATTTTATGAGACCGTTCATGAGGCCAGTATCGCTCTGTTGGGTCCTCTTTGTGACTTGGATCAAGTTGCCATATTAGATTGGGCATCTGTTGCACTCGCTTATATTTATTACAGATTGGACACTGTTTATAGAGGTGATGTCATGATGTATGGCTTTTGGCACATCTTGCATGTATGTTCTCCTTCATTTGATCTTTATAGTTTTGCTCTTCTTTGCCTTTTTCTGATATGTTCTCTTTTTCACATCTAGAGCATAGAGATCAGGTTAATTCGAGGCTTTAACGCTATCAGTTCTGATAAGACCTTTCCTTTAATGATGAGATGGGTTCTTCTCACCTTACAAGCAGTAGGAATACTTTGTAGACATACCGTGATCAGTTGAACAGTGTCGAGTGACACCTGGTAAGGAAAAAAGAAAATAAAATCATTAGTATGTTACAATTTAATAGAGATTAGACTTCATTTACCTAAATTGCAGATAAACTCCAATTGGTTGAAGGGTGTTGAGGACAACCAGCAATATGATTTCATGGCGGCTACAGCTCGCTTAGAGCCTATGAGGATCCTACTCTCTGGTTATGGCTATCTGATATGGTATTTAGGGAAGTGAGTGTATCGTTGGTCTTCTGGCCCTTCTCAATGTCGCTTTCCATATGATGTCCCTTCCTATATGCTCCACAGCTTGCATCTTACAGGTTCAGAGCTGAGGGATGCACTATAGGGATATGCTGCCTTATATTTCCTTAAGCGTTATCAACATTATCAGCAATTTGTCCATGACAGCCTCCTAGAGCATGTTCCCATTGATGATGATGAGGTAATTTCTCATTATTTTAGCTTGTGTTTCTAGAATATATGAATCACTCCTTCTCTTTATAGTTTGAGGAGGTTTGCTCTCCTATTAATGTGGATGAGGAGACTAAGGTTGCTCTAAAGGCTGAAATTGCTCCAGAGACTGTGGTTGTTCTCGATATTGAGAGTCCAAAGCCTAGACCTAGTCCTGGTCATCATGCTCATCACATTGGGTCTAGTCGTGATAGGGCCTTTATCGGTGCTCTACTTGGTGATGTCTCCCTTCCAAACAAGTCTATGTTCTACTGGGCTCCCAC
The DNA here is from genome assembly GCA_947683625.1 of Mallotus nudiflorus. Classification (NCBI taxonomy): domain Eukaryota; kingdom Viridiplantae; phylum Streptophyta; class Magnoliopsida; order Malpighiales; family Euphorbiaceae; genus Mallotus; species Mallotus nudiflorus. The sequence continues at coordinate 27,533 of CANTUR010001259.1, forward strand.
TGTTCAAGCTCCAATTGAGCAGTAGATGCAGTTTAGTGATGCTCAGCTTCCTAGCTTTTATCCACCATATGCTTCTTATGTGAGTCTGTTTGCTTTATTTCTTGTATGGATCTATACAATTGACATTGATATTAACAAAATTTTACAAAATAGATTCCCTAGATATATGGAGAGTATCTATATGGACTTGCCTTGTGTCAAAGATTATTTATGATGCAGGTTACAAATAGTTGGTGGGTAAGCGCCCTTACTTAGATAATGCAAATGTATGCATGTTATGCATGTAATTAATATGATATGGTGTTTTCTATGTATGTAGAGCTATTCCAGCGGTCTAGAGGGGGAGAATGAGATTCTTTGTCAGCAGCTTACAAACTTGGGCTTTGACCCATAAAGTGTTAGGACTTCGTCGGCTAGATCTCTAGACACTCATTATCATGATGACCCTACCAGAGGGTGGACCCTATGGCATGATACTAGAGCTCATGATGAGTGATTTAGAGTTTCTATATTCTTGACTTTTTGCGTGTCTGTATTTGACTGCTATTTTTTTATTCTTGTACTGTCTTGAATATTGTTAGATAGAACTAAAATAGTGTTTGCACTTTAGTGGAATTTTTTTTTGCCCTAACTTTTGCGAGTTTGCCCTAACTTTTGCCTAAGCTGCCCTTTCGGGTTTTCAACTTAGCGAGTTTGCCCTAACTTTTGCCTAAGCCACCCTTTCGGGTTTTCAACTTAGCGAGCTTGCCTTAACTTTTACCTAAGATGCCCTTTCAGGTTTTCAACTTAGCAAGATTGCCCAAAATTTTGCCTAAACTGGCTTTCGGGTTTTCAACTTAGGTGGCCTCCCTTTTTTTTAAGATTTGGTTACAGGAAAAACTGAGCTTGCTTAATGTACCCCTCAATCCTTTGACTTATCAACCTCATCAGCTACAATCTCATCCTTTGAAAATGAAAGACAAACCTTCTATGGCCTAATGGGTTGACTGGTTGAAGAAGATTTCAGATGCTGAGATTACATGGGTCTGCCCTTGGTGGAGATTGAAGTTCATGACTATTGAGCTTTATGATCACTGTGTTCCTATTCTAAGGCTGCACTTCTCTACCTTTTTTACCCCTTTATGCCTTTGTCATCAATATGGCTACCCTTAATTCATCGTTATTGTTTTGATCAACTTTAAAGGCTTTCCTTTAAGATAAGATTCTCTGGATAAGATTAGGAGCTTGTGGTCTTGTAGAGCCCTTGAACGGAACATACACCTAGATGCTTATGTTACTACTGATGACAATTACAAAACTTGGGTTGTTATCCAAAAGAAAAAACCACTAGGCTTTGCTAGCTACAAGAGAACTTAAACTTTGTATGATGAGTCACAAAGGAAGAAACAAAGACATTACTAGATAGAATGGCCTCATAGAGCTAGTTTTAGGCTTTCTTATGCTTTGTTATCCCTTCAAGTACTTATGCTTTATACTAAATAAGGATATGCAAAGTTTAACAAAACTTCAATTTCAATTTCAATCATTAATTAGAGCCAAAATGAGTACATTTAATACATCATATGACATAACTCTTGTTATTAGCTAGTCCTCATAGATTTTCTAACTGAATATTTTTTGCTCACATTTTATTTCCCTAATTTTTGTTTAACTAGCCCTGTATAGGTTTTCTAATCAGCAAGACCATTATTTTTTATTTATTTCCCTAACTTTTGCCTGTCAGCCATTTGCGGGTTTTTTGAACAACGGGAATGTCCTAAGTTTTTTTTGATTAGCCTTTTCAGGTTTTCTAGCCAATGGACTTTATTTTCTTTATTCTACTTTTATTCATATTTTTTATAGGTAGTACTTCTTGAGGTGATCCAGATTAACAAGTTCCATAAAACTCATTCCTTTAAAGATCTGATATCTTAGCAGCTCCTTTAGGTAAGATCAATTTGACCAAATACGGTCCTTCCCAATTCGGTCTAAATTTACCTCTTGGATCGAACACCATGGCTCTAGACTGTTTCAGCACCATATCTCCAACTTTGATCTTCCCAGGCTTAACTTTTTTGTTAAATGACCTTGTTATCCTTCTCTGATATATCTGAGTATGGAATAAAGCATCCATCCTTTTCTCATCTAGAGATACTAGATGATCATATCTTTTATGCGCCCATTCATTGTCAGTTATTTTAGCTTCCATGACTACTCTCAAGGACTTAATCTTTAGTTTCTATAGGCAAAACTGCTTCATAACCATATACCAATATGAATGGTGTTTGGCTTGTGGCGGTTCGAGTTGTAATCCTATATCCCCAGAAGGCAAAAGGAAGATATTCAGACCAATCCTTATAGGTTTTAACCATCTTAGAAAGGATTTTCTTGACATTTTTATTAGCCGCTTCCACTGCTCCATTAGCTTGAGGGCGATAAGGTGAAGATTTATGGTGCTCAATCCCATACTTTTACAATAACTCTGCTATTTTTGCTTGAAATTCAACCCCGTTATCTATCACAATATGATGTGGAACCCTATATCTGTAAACCAGGCTCTTCTCAATGAATTGTGCCATCTGTTTTGCTTTTATAGTGTTGAAAGATTATGACTATACCCATCTCGAAAAGTAATCGATTGCCACTACTATGTATTTATGCCCAATTGATGTTGTCGGTCTTATTTCTCTTATGATATCAATTCCCCATGTTTTGAAGGGCCAATGGGATGATAAACTTTTTAGCACTATTGGAGGCACGTGACTAAGATTCTTGTGGATCTGATACTGATGACATTGTCTTACTGTCCTAATACAATCCTTTTCCATAGTCATCTAGTAATACCCTTTTCTGAGTATCTTCTTAGCTAGAATTATCTCGTTCATATGAGAACCGCAAGCCCCTGCATGAATTTCTTGCATCATCTCTTCAGCTTCATCCTTTTTAAGACACCTGAGTTGCATCTCGTTAGGCATTCTTTTGTATAATACTCCATCATGACTTGCATAGTTATGTGCAAGAACATGAAGAGTATATCTTTTTTTTGAGGTCGCTTCATCTGGATAAATTATCTTTTCAATAAACCTCTGGACAACATAAAACTAAGGCTTTTCTTCAGGCCCCATTTGAACATTCATAATTTAGTCATCCCCATAACATGGTGCTTTAGACTTCATGATCACTAAAAGTTTTATAGCCAACCCAGTTTCACTATCCCCTATTAAAGAGAGTGTTACTAGTGCATCCGCCAACTGATTATCGTCTCTGGATAGATGGATAAAGAGGCACTTGGTGAAACTCTTCATTAAGGCTTTCAAATAGTATATATAAGGCTTTAGATTTTCCTTTTTTACCTCCCATTCTTTATTAGCCTGATTGATGACTAACATTGAATCTCCATAAACCAACAAATCATTTGCTCCAGCTGCCACAGCCGCCTTAGTCCCATAGATACATGCTTCATACTCAGCCATGTTGTTTGTGACCTTAAAATTTAGTTTCTTTTCCATTGGTATGGTTTCTCCTTCTGGTGTAACAAGAATCACTCTCAATCTAGCTCCTTTGTTGTTTACAGCTCCATCGAAGTAAAGTTTCCACTACCGGTGCTCTATAACTGCTAAGTTCTCATATGGAAACTCCAAATTTTGCTCCTCTTCACCTTTAATCGCATTCTAAGCTAGGAATTCTGCTACTGCTCTTCCTTTGATTACCTTTGTAGTAATGTACTATATATCAAATTTAATTAAGAGTACCAACCATTGAGACATTTTTCCAATTAAAGTCAATGCTTGAAATAGATACCTTAAAGGGTTTATTCTTGAAATAGCGTTAACCCTATAAGATTGAAAATAATGCCTTAATTTCCTTATAGCCCAAATCATGATCAGACATGTCTTTTCTACTAAATCATATTTTTCCTCATACGGTAGAAACTTCTTGCTCAAGTAGTACACTGCGTGCTCTATTCCATCCCACCCTTCTAGTGCTAAGATTGCCCCCATTGCATCCTCTTCTAAAGACAAGTATAAAACCAATGGCTTATCTTGTCTAGGTGGATTCAGAATAGGTGGATTAATAAGATACTCCTTGGTATTATCAAAAGCTTTTAGGCAATCATCATTCCACTTAACCGGTTGATTTTTTTTAAGAGCTTAAAGATAGGATCATAAATGTTAGTGAGTTTTGCAATAAACCTACTAATATACTGTAACCTGCTAAGGAATCCTCTTACTTCTTTCTCCATATTTAGTGTTGACATTTTCTGGATGGCTTTCACTTTATCTGGATTCACTTCAATTCCTCGGTTGCTCACTATATGCCCTAATAGCTTCTTTGAAGTAACCCCAGAAATGCACTTCTTTGGGTTGAGTCTCAGGTTGTACCTCTCAATTTAGGCTAAGAACTTGTCTAAGGCTTTAAAGGGTCCTCCTCTTGTCTTTGATTTGGCCATCATGTCATCCACATACACTTCAACCTCATTATGCATCATATAATGGAAAAGTGTTGTAGTGGCTCTTTGATAAGTTGCACCTGCATTCTTCAGTCTAAAAGGCATCCCCTTATAATAATAGGTCTCCTATTCTGTGATGAAAGTTGTCTTAATCTTATCCATAATTGCCATCATGATCTGGTTGTACCCCAAAGATCCATCCATAAAAGAATACATTACACTTGTTGCAGCACTATCCATTATTACATCAATGTGAGGTAATGAGAAGTCATCTTTTGGACAGTCTTTGTTCAAATCCCTAAAATCTACACACATTCATACTTTGCCATCCTTCTTAGGAACATGTACTATGTTTGCTAGCCATTGAGGGTAGTCTACTACTTACAGGAAGTTAGCTTGTATTTGCTTGGCAGTTTCCTCCCTTATCTTTTCTGTCCATTATGGTCTTAATTTGCATAATTTTTGTTTCATTGGCTTAGTTTCTAGATGAGTTGGAATGTGATGCTCTGCTGTTTCCCTATCCAAACCTGGCATGTCTTCATAAGTCTAGGAAAATACCACCTTTCTTTTTGTTAATATTCTCTCAAAATTTTTTCTCTCTTTAGGGGTTACATCATGTGATATAGAAATGTTCTTTGGATTATCATTTTGTGCCCATGTTAAATGAATCAAATTACATTGAATTAATGTCAAACATGCATGACCAATCAAAATTATAATGCACAGAACTATCAAGATGCACATCACACAAGTAAGTAAAACCATCATTCATATCATTGAACATAGGAAAAACAACATCTTTGTCCGCATATTGACCATACATTATTACATTAGTTTCTTTATAAAAAACATTAATAAAACTATCACTAATGATAATAGCTAAGTCCTGGGGTGGTTCCTCCTCAGGTGGCAGACACATCAGCTCCTCAATTGCATCATCACCCATCCTTTCAGTTACTTGCTTCATGACTTCCTCTTTGTTGTTGGCCACTAGGCTTTCCATAATTTGCCCCTTGAAGATCTCAAACCACCCAAGGACATCCTTTCCAGCTATGTTAATATATTCTTTAGTGCCCAAATAATACTTTCCTTCCCCTGTCTTGATGAAGTTCTCACTTAGTGGTCCAATCCTTCCCAAGGGCTTATTTCTTTTTGCTTTCTCCTTGTTCTTTACTCTTCTAGTAGCCGATCCTACCTCAATATATCCCAAACCCTTCATATGGTACTAGGGGCCTAAGACTTCCTTGTTCATTCTTCTTGAGCCCCTGTCCAGGTTCATGCTTTCCATCATTTTGCAACCCTAGGATCCATCTCATTAAATATTCCAGCAACTTAGAAACTAGGCAGAACACACACTTGCTTCTATTTATTAAGTATGGTTGCCACAGTTGCATTGATTCTAGCTTTCATTGTCATGACATCTCCTTCATGAGGGAATATTATTTTTTATTGCACAGCTGAGGGTACTCCTCCCAGGGCATGAAACCATAGCCTTCCCAATAGCAGGGCATAAGTAATAGGGATGTCCAGTACAGTAAATTAAACAGTCAACTCTACAGGCCCTATTTTGACCAAAGCTTGAAATGTTCCCTCCACATTCCTGGTACTATCATCGTAAGCTCTAATTATGAGGGTTGAAGCTGTCAAGTCATCTACTTTCAGACCCATATTAGGTAGGATCTTTAGTAGGTATACATTTATAGCTAAACCATCATCTTCCATTACAAAGTTAGTTCTCTTCGCTTTTACTTCAGCTAGGATAAATAATGCCTTGTTATGATTTCTTCCCTCTAAAGGCAACTCATCTTCTAAGAATGTTATCAGCCCATGTTTCTTTTCTATCACCATTGCTACTATAGTCTCAAGCATAGCTGTCATTTCAATGCTCATGTTCAACAAAGCTTTAACCAGAGCCCTTCCATGATTACCCAAATGCATCAGTAATTCCCAAATGTTGATGTTTGCCTTAGCCTTCTTAAGTTATTCCAAAATTAGATCCTCTTTATGTCCTTCCTCTACTTCTGCGTCTTATGTTTCTTCCCTTTCTATAACCCTTTCATTTTGTTTCTTTGCTACTCGGTAATTCCTCCCGCTTCTACTAACATGATTCACATTTGGAGTATCACTCCATACATCGATTCCAGTGGGTTTTTCCTCATCAGAATCATACCAAATGTCCACGGCCCCAACAATTCGTTCTCTTTTTTAGTTTTTATAAACTTCCACTGTGCATGTTTCTTTTCCTTTTAGCTCCCTCAGCTTGTCCATATGTTGGCTTAGCAGCTCTTCAGCCCCTTATTGGGACAATTCTAGGGTTAAGAATTCATCTTCTTGAAACTCATCACCTCATCCTGTCGGCACAATCTCTTCCATGGGTATGTCATCAGAAGCGGACTTAGAGTAGAATACTCTGTAATCGAACTTACCCAAAGGTTGTCCCAATAGATCTTTAATTCCTCTTAATGATTGCTTGGGAATTTCAAGCTCTTCTTTTACTAGCTTATCCTCAAACTCATCTCCCCATCCTGAGGTCTCAATTTATTCAATAGGGATATCAACAGAGGGTGGTTTTGAGTAGAATACTCTTTAATAAAACTTGCATAAGGGCTAGCCCAGTAAATTTTCTACTCCTCTTTATGGCTGTCTGAAAGGTTCTCCATTGGGTATAAGGTTGAGGTCCTCGAAGGAGCTTAGCACTTCTTCTTCGCTAACCCTTGAGTTAATCATCATAGTGGCTGGTGGTAGAACGTTTTGATAGTCTGGGAAAGGGTTATTTGTAGTGTTTGGGTTGGAATTGAATTTATCAAGTTCAGTGATTTTTCTAAAGACTATCAAGTTTTGGATTTCATGTTTTAGGCGGATGCAGGTATCTGTGGAATGGCCAGCTACTTGATGAAACTTGTAGTAACTGTTTGGATCATAGCCAAGGAAATTTGGATTTGGGGTTTTGGAAAAGGTTAAGGGTTGAAGCAGGCTTTTTTGGATTAGCCTCTCTAGGATTTTGGAGAGTGGTTGGTTGAAGTTGGAGAACCTTTTAGGTTGTTGAACTGCATGTGTCTCTACAGCTCGGCTAGTACTTCCTTGTTGTATGCCCCCATTTGGGTAGTTTTGAGTTCTTTTGCCTTTAACATTTTTCTTTTTCTCACTCTCAATTTCCTCAACTTGTAACCCATCATCATACAAATCCACAAAGGTTTTGGGATTCATCATCTGTAGCCTCTCAACTAAACTAGGTGACACATTATGAACTATCATTCTAACTTGATCCTTCTTACCAAGCTTGTTTTTCATCATCCCTACTTTATTCATGAAATGAGTTAAGAAATCAAAAAAAAGACTCATTTGATTTCTGTTGAGTTAACTCCAAATCCCTAATTGACACTTCCAATCGAGTGTTATAATCATATTACTTCAAGAATGTAGTATATAGTTCCTTCCAGTCAATTCTAATAAACTTTTCCAACCCATGGTACCAATTCACAGCCATTCCTTCAAAGGATAGCACAAATAACCTAGTGACCACAGCTAGAGGTGCTTTTGTAGTGCTTATGATTGTTTTGTATTTACTCAGATGAATTCTAAGGTCTCCTCTCCCATCAAATTTCTGCAGTTGAGGCATTTTGAATTTTTAGACAGCTTGTCACCCTCCATTTGCAACATATCATTAAAGTCAAAAGAATATCCTCTTCCTTGTCCTCTAATAAGCTCTTCCATCTTGGACATTTTTTGAGTCAGTGCTTGCATCTGCTTGGACTCAAGGTCTTGAACCAATTCAAGTAATTCTCTCTTCACCTTCTCTACCATGTAGTTTTCAATGTCTTATATTCTCACATTAGTAGCAAGTACATTTCTAGGAGCATGTTGCCCCCCAGCACTGTTAGCAGTAGGTTAAGGAGCTACAGCAACAGGTGGAGCTCCTATAGTAGGTGGCTATTTAATAGTAGTAGCAGGTGGTTGTTCAATAATAGCAGTAGGTGGTTGTCCAACAACTAGTTGCACTAGTATGACCAAAGCCTGTGTCAGTTCATCTTGCATCATAGCTCTCATGTCATCCATCAAAGCTCCCTTAATGTCCTCTATGGTCCATATCTATGATTGTTGTTCCATTTCAGTCTATTCAATCTGAGCTAATTCAGCTTCTAGGAATAGTGGATTGATTGGACTCCCCTCTAGTCTCTCTAGTCTATGAAGAATGCTTCGAGCTATGGACTCCGAACTTAAATCAACTCTGGTCAATTTGCTACCTCTTCATCCCCAGACACAAGAAGACCCAAATGAATCTATGATGACTGCAAAATAAGGTATTAGTATGATGCATTGACTGTATATATGCATGTATGCATGATGCATGTGTTTATACAGCAAATAGTAGGCAAGCACTTAGCAGGTAGCATGTATCATGAAGCAATCAACAAGCAACATGAAATCATAAGCCTTCCAACCTTATTTCTCCCACTCATATGTTTGATGGTTAGTTTCTTTTCCTAGGATTTTTGGTCTTGGCCTTCATATCAACAGGGGATATTAAAAGCCAATGTGCATGCCAAATCTCTCTTAAAAGAAAAAGAGCACAGAAGCAGCATTTCTAAATATAAAGGTCTAGCCTAATCCTTATTAGCTTGAATGAGCTTCAAAGGTATAAACCTAGGCTTTTATAAATAGAAATACCTCATGGCAATTCAAACAAATAAGCATTTTGGGTAAAGACCCTAGGGGAAGTAATTAAGCCATTATATATGGTTAGGGTCCAGTGAAAAGTTAAGGCTTCCTTAGCAAGATGCTCTCCACTATGGACTTTGAGCTATAGGTCAAGGTCAGAGGGGCCCAACATCCTTTACCAACTTAAGAGAAGATTACCCCCTTTAGGGACTTGGGTTACAGACTATGGTCAGATGAGCCCGGTAATATCTCTTGAATCGAGTTAAGGTTAAGAGTGATGGTTAGCCAATCTACAACTCCATGAAGCTAGTGGAATCATGGAATCATAAATCAATGCCATCGGTTTAGTAAGGACATGTAGAATGAATGCAAGAATGAAATAATAATTGATAAAACAATTCTAAAGAACACAAGTAGAATCAGTATCCCTTATCCCTAGTGGAGTCACCACTGTAGACAATGGGGTTTAGTGCATGTCCAAGATTTTAGCAACCATGACACTATTTAGGATCAGGGCCTTAGAGAACACACAAACCACTATCACAAAGACATGGTATGGAGATGAGGAGTCACCACCCTAGGTAATAATAGGGAAAAATTGAAAAGGTGGTACTTGATTCTCTAAAAGAAAGCCAGCACCATAACTAGGAGATTATAGATATGGAATACTAACTTCTCTTTGTCTCATGTTCTTTTAGAATGATTATTTCATCCTCTAATTACATGCAATTTTATTAAACCTTAATTAAAATCCATCTAACCTAAAAGGCAACAAGTCAATAAAATTACAAGTAAAAATGCATCAAAAAGGCAATGTCCCTATGTCTAAACTATGTTAATTTTATTTTATAAGTTTGCTAAATCTACATTTTATTTACAAGTGATAAATGGACTATAGGTGGGCCTATATTTTTATTAATTAGTGAGCCTAGATCTATTTATTTTAATTTGTCTAAGGAATGGGCTTAAGTGTATTCAATTTTAAAGGAAAATCAAATTAGTGGGCCTAAGTCTAACTTGGTTTTATTTTTAAGTGAAATGTGGGCCTAGGTCTATTTATTTTAAAAGAAATGCAATTAAGTGGGCTGAGCTAAGTCTAGACAAGTTTTAATTAACTAAGTGGGCCTAAAATCTAATTAACCTAATGGGCCTAAATTGATTTTAATTATTTAAAAAACCTAAATCATTTGTTAAGCCTATTTATTAAGTGGGCTAGACCTACACGAGGGCTTGGGGACCAAAAGGATAAAACATAAAAAAAAATAAGCCCAAAACAAATAAAACACAAAAAAAATGGATCAAATAAACATTACAGTGATTTTCTGAAAAAACCCCAAAATTAATCACATGCAAGCCCTAATTTAAGCTAGTGCCACCATTGATTTTAATTGATTTTTTACCCAATTAAACCTAATTACTAATTAATTTTAAAATATAGAAAATTAAATATTTAACTATTCCCACTACTGGGGCTATTACAAACTATGTACAAAAATTAAATTTAATTAATTATACACCCATAAATTAAAATAACTACACAGAACACAAAAAATAATAAAAAATCCTAAATCCTACTGGAAAACAACATAGGTTCTTCCATGGCATTCCATGGACCTTCTGCTCAATTTAAATATAGGCAGTATCCTCCTCAAACCACATGCACATATGAAAACAAAAAAAACAAGTGATCAGATTAGTAGTGAAATTAAAGAATCAAAAAAAGAATAACAAAATGAAAGAAAAATCATAAGAAGAAAATAATATAAAGAATAAAACTTGAAATAGAAAATAACACTGATGATTTAGATGTTGTGCAAATGCTCTTTTTTGACCCCTCATATTAGGATTTTCACCATTGAAATTGACTCAATGTTATTTTGATTTTGGACTGGGACTAAAAAATCATTGTATAGTCTTCATCAAATGAACTACAAAAATTAGGGTTTTAAAAGAATAGAAGAAATCAAAGTTTGATCTATCTTCCGTATGTGTAAAAAAATTCCCTAAAAAAATCCTCCTAAAGAAAAATCCTCCCTTATGCACACATTCAGACTCTACTTTTAAATGCAGAGTTTGCACATACTGAACTTCCTCCAAAGGAAGAACATACCTATATAATCAGATAGCATTTATTTTTTTAGTTCAAAAATATCTTCTACATTTTTTAAAAAAGCTTATCAGATAAAATTTGAAATTTCAACCAATCAAAATATTGAAAAATCGATAAAAATACACAAAAAAAAATAAATAAAATGGATTTTAATGTGTCGGCACTATGCAATGCCAACCGGCATTGTATAATGCCAATAGGTATTGTGTAATGCCGATCGGCATTACATAATGCCAGTTGACATTACATCAATGCCGATTGGTATTTTAAATACCGATCCTATCATTTTTTTATTTTTTATTTTTATTTTTTTAACTTTTAATTACCAAAAGACCCCTTGAAATTTTGATTTATTTATAATCAAATCATAAAAAATGTTGCAATTTAGTCCTTAAAGTCCAGAAAATTAACAACCAAGTTCAATTTTTGAATGAATTTCATTATAGGGGCTTAAGTCGCAATTATGCACAATTGCATCCCAAAATTGGGTGCTTACACCAATGCCCATTTTATTGAATTGAGACCCAACTTCATGAAAAAATGGAAATCAATTTGGATAAAATGGACTTTCAAAACATGCTTGAAAGGCTCAAAAATCTCTAGATGTGGTCTCACAATAGTCCAACACAACCTAGGAATCTACGCATATTACTCATAAGTGGGCATGAACACCCTTAGGTGTCATGTGCTAAAATTAATGCCAATTTTGGCAAAATAGACTATGGAAATATCTTTGAAAGGCCTAAAAATCCTATGAACCAAGTTCAAAATAGGTCATGTACAACCCAGGCAGAGTGTGTAGAGCACTGAAGTGCATATGGAAACGCACACATGTTCACATGACCACGCATAAAAATACACTCATACGTGTGTGACCATGCCATTACCACCCTATTCTACACTTTTTTCTATAAATTGTCTCCTCTACATTCCATTTTAGAGAGGGGGGAGCAAGTGTAGGCATGCACACACACACCTAAAAATTAGTTCCATCAAAGGTGTAGGAAACCCTTTCCCATACAGTTTTTGCTCTCCCACAACCTTTCCTTTATGTTGTTAGATCGTTTTTTCCTATAAACCCAGCCTCATCTTTATGAAAGCACACTTTAAAGGTATCCAATATAGCATCATTATGCTGTCATTTTAAACCTCTCAATGAGGAAAGCTTGATAATCTCTTGAACCTAGAGCTTTAAAGTTCACACAAGCACATTTATTTTATCGCATTGCATTTTATTTTATTGTCACCAGCATTTGGGAATACTAGTGTGCTTGTGTGATGAGACTGAAAATCTTGCATGCTATATGAATAATATATACTTTATTATTATAGATGACGAGGTTTAGCTCGTGCCTAAGATTTTAGCAACCACGATACTATTTGGGCTCAGGGCCCTAGCGAACATAGTACTATATCACAAAGACATAGCATGGAGATAAGGAGTCACCACCCAAAGTAATAACTCGAACAAATTGCTTTGGTGGTACTCAATTCTCTAAAAGAAAGGTAGCACCACAACTAGGAAATTCTACAAACGGAATGCTAACTTCTCTTAGTCTTGTGTTCATTTTTTATTACTTTATGAGTTATTACTTCATTCTCTAATTACATGCAATTTTATTAAACCCTAATTTGAACATCCATCTAACCCTAACCCAACTAATCATAAAATCACATATAAGAAAACATTCATACAATGTGTAATGTCCCTAAGTCTAAACGAAGTTAATTTTATTTAGAAGTTAGCTAATTGTACATTTTATTTACAACTGAAGTGGGCTAACAAAGGACCTACATTTATATCAATTATAATGAACCTAGGTCTCTTTATTTTAACTTATTTAAAGAAATGGGCTTAAGTCTATAAAATTTTAAAGGAAAAGTTGAATTAGTGGGTCTAAGTCTAACTTAATTTTATTTTAAGTGAATTGTGGGCCTAAATGTATTTATTTTTAAAATAATGAAATTAAATAGGCTAGGCTAAATCTAAATAAATTTTAATTAACTAGAAAATGGGCTTAAAGTCTAAATTAATTTAAAAAGAAATAAGAATGCTTTATTGGCATAGGCTAAATCTAAATTGATTTTATCAATTAAAATGGGCTTAGATCTAATTAACCTTAAATGGCCTACATTGGTTTTAATTTATTAATTAACCTAAACCATTTATATACCTATTTTAAGTAAAATAGACCTAATTGTGGACTTGGGTCCAAAAGGATTAAATGAACCTAAAAATAAGATCCAAAATAAATAATATATCAACAAAATTTAAATAAACAATTGTACATGATTTTCTACAAAGCCCTAAATTAATTTACATATAACCGTAACTTTAATCTACAACCATCATTGATTTTAATTGAATTTTACCAAATTATACCTAAATTACTAACCAATTTTTAGTGCAGAGAATTAGAATTCCACTATTTTCCCATTATTAAGGCTATTATAACCTACAGTGTAAAGAAATAAAAGGAAATTAATTACAACACAAAAATAATATATGAACAAATAACATAGAGAAATAAAAAAAATCCTAAATTCTACAGGGTTTCACAAGTTTTAATCCATGGCATTCCATGGATTCTTCAAGTTACTGTTCAAATACTGCACCATAACAAATCCTCATTCCCACAGTACCAAAGAACACAACACAAAAACAAAGACAAATGAAAAAAATTTAATCAGTAATTAATTTAATAATTAAAACAAAAGGACTAAATTAAAAGAAAATAAGAAGCAAAGAAGTGAAAAGGATGTTATGCATATGCAGTTAGATGGCCCATCAAACTGTGATTTTCACCATTTGGAAATGGCTCTGTAATGTCTCCTTCATGATCTCTGGACTAAAAAAAGAATGCAATTTTATTTGGTTTTGTAGGATTTTAGAAATCAAAAGTGAGCAATTGAGGTTTTTAGCCTCCTCTAAAGAACTTTGTTTTACAGGCTCTAAAAAAGAAAGAAAAAAATCTTTACTATGTTTGATAAATATCAATCTCAACTCCTTCTGATAATAATTTTTCTCCCTAAAAAAATAAAAAAAGCCCTTTTCCTATAGACTTCTCCCTTAGCTTTTAAAGCCAACTAGCCAACCCCTTATGTGCGAACACAGGGTTTAATTACGCAGCACCAGGAAGTTCAGCGTCTGGGATTTTAATTTTTTTATTTTTAAAAGCACATATAGGATAGGATTCATTTTAAACAAAGTCTGTGACTTCTTTAAACACACAGAGTGGGATAAATGTGTTAATTACATCCAATTAACCAATCAAACACAAGAAAAAAAGACCAAATTTGCCAAAAAAAAGAGAAAAAATTAGTGTAATGCTGATTGGCATTTGTTTAATGATGATCAGCATTATGCCAAATGCTTATCAACATTTGGCTAATGCCGATCGACATTTACCTAAATGGCGACTAGCATTCGACATGCCAAAGCAAATTTCTAAAAAAACTGCCCAAAAACTTAATTTTTCCAATTTAATCCCTAAAACTTATAATTCTTGCATTTAAACTAGAAAACATTACAATTTAATCCTTTAACTCATCAAACATCAACACTAGAGATTAATTTCTTGATTATTTTTATCATAGGGGCTTTCATTGCATGCATGCACAATTGCATTGTAGAATTAGGTGCATGTAGTTGCCCTCATATTGTCGCTATTTGGTTGAAAAATTATGGCAAAGCAATAGAAGCACCCAATTTTAGAAAAAACAATCAAGAAACTTAATTGTACCCTAACTGACATATCTATACTTAAATTGCTTGTTCAATTTTAAACAGAATGTTATGTTTTATGCTTCACCATATTTCTATTAGTGATATGCACTAGGTCAATCAATTGATTATGTATTGACTTTCTTATTTTATTAATAAAGAGGTATTTCATTATCATTTGATTTTATGATAATTATATCAATGGTTAATTCTTACTAAGGCCATCAAGTATGTGACTTGATAGTAAAACCCTTAGATTAAAATAAGAGTTCTATTCTAATTGTCCCTAGCCATTTATTCATTATATAAATATTAAAGTACTAAGGCTAGTATGATGTTAACTGATGGTTATGTTTTACTAATCATGAATATGAGATATTAAGTCAACTCATAGGTAGATGATGAGAGATCATGTACTCGATTGACACACTATGAGAATACTGCATAGAATATTATCATAAGTATTTCTCATCACAGTAATTTTATTTCGATCCTTTGACCTTTAAATCATCATGGATTTCTATATAGCTATTTTATGTTTTGACACATTCTAACATTGTCTTTAACCAGACGATTAAATAAGATGTTATTAGATATGAAATTAGTTATATGAGGAATGTGAGTGATTCAGAAGGAATTTATCCCTCATTAATATGAGAAAGATATCTATGGGCCCCTTGATGAGATAGATTGAAGGAAAATGCATGGCCATGCTAAAATGAATTAATAAAGAGCTATCATTTTAAGTCTACTTGGAATCAAGTCATAATATTGAACTATATAAGGATGACATATATGCCTTATGTTCAATTAAGATATCATGTGATAAAGGGACGATAAAATTCACTGTAATTAGGTTATGTCGGATTATTGACTTCACATGACTTGGGTAGTCATAATGTCTTGCTAGAGGCCATTTATGACTTGTAGGCCTAAATAGAGTTTTAGGCCCACTGCCAATATTATGTGAACCTATAAGGTCACACACATAAAATAAGCCCAAAATGATTATGGGTTTAATAAGCCCAAAATAAACTTTGTGGAAATAAATAATTAAAGTATTTTATTTATTTATTTATTTATTTATTTAAGATAAATGTTATTTTAAATAAACAAACAAGATATTATTTTTTTATTTTTTTTAAACCAAAATCAGAATATAATAAATGGGAAATTACCAAAAGGTCATTGGTAAGTCAAACCCTAATTTGGAGTCTATAAATATGTTATATTCTCTAGGGTTTAATATAGTTTTGTTTTTTCCTGTGAACAAAAATAGTTTTCTCTCTTCCTTGAAAACAAACATAAAGTTTTTCTTTTGTTCATGATTTTTAAGACAATTAATAAAGTTGCTAGCACACACTCTAATTCATTTTGTGAAGGGTTGTTCGTGTGGATGCCTATAGAGGATGCATCCTTTTAGAGACGTCTTGATCTGAACAACCAAAGCAAAAAGCTCGAGGTAAGATGTCACTGGTGTGAACCTCAACTCATCCTTCTAGAAAATCTTACATCTTCTACATTTTGGTGAGATTCTTGAAACCCTAGATTTAATCAAGTAGTTGAATTACATGGATCCAAGTTTAGGAACATGATAAAATTTTAATTTTTCTGCTGCATTTGAATCACGAAATCCCAATAGTGGTATCAGAGCCACTTGTAATTGAACTAATTAATTCTATGTATATGTGATATATTTTAGGGTTTATGATTCATTTTGAAAAGGGCTTTCAAAATTATCAAAAAGGGTTTTGATTTATTTTGTGACAATTCTTAGTAATCTATTTGAAAATGGAATTAAACATTAATTTGATTAATGTTTATAATTGTTTAATGTGATTAAACTAAAAGCAGTTTTTAATGTTATGAATACAGAATGTTGTTTCATGAAAAATGAATTAAGTATAATATGTGCTAGTAGATAGCATGGCCGTGTGCATTTGGCACACAACCATGCATGATATGACGTCAATTAGGTAGCACGGCCATGCGACCTAATGCATAGGCAAAGTTGAATTCGTACAAGTATACGAATTGATATGTTTATTGCTCTTTTTATTGTGATTTTTTATAGTGATCAGAATCAGCTATTGGCACATATGTTTTTATGAAAAACTAAAATTTTTTTTGATTTGTTTTGAACGGAATTTTTAGACTGTAAGCTATTTACAAAAAGTGATATTGTTTTAGGCAGTAGTTGATTTAGTAATTTGATTACAAAAATTGGTTAATTGTTTCCTTGATGCAAATTAGGGTTTCATGGTGGCTGTTTTAATGGACCACCACCAGGGGTGCTGCCCTCGAATCCCGCCAAGGGCACAGCCCCTTGACCCGAAGGAATTGTCACATTATTTTATTTTTAACATAATAATTGGATTTGCTAACTAAATAGATTATTATGTTATACATGTTTGTTGTTTTATGCATGGTGCATAGCATGGCCCTTAGACCAATGTGATTGGATTTAATTTTTATGGGTGGTAATTTTAAATACAGCCTACAAGCTATTTTTGTTTTGTTGTGTTTATTTTTTTTAGAATAGTGTAGAATAAATTACAGCTATTTGTGTAAATCAAGATCCCTGGTGAAATTCAAGTTGGAGGCCCAGGATGGAGATCCAAGGTAGGAACCAAATAAGGAGATCCATGGTAGAAGATGGAGATCGAAGTTAGAGGCTCAATTTGTAATTGTAATATTACCTAGGTTTGACCTTTGATCTTCATATTGGCTTATGAAGATCAACTTAGATTTGGGTCATACTATGTCACATTTATTTTAGTTGTTATGTATGTGATGCCATCTATGTGATGCCATATCATGCCATGCAATACATCATAACAATAACTAAATAAGATTAAATAAAGATGAACCCTCATTTAATATTAAGTCATTATAATGCCTCCTATAAATTCAACACTTTTCAAGCCTTAGATTATTATATATGGGCCTACTAAAGTAGGGTGTATAAATTTATCCGAGGAAGGTAAGTTGGATAATGGTGCTATCCAAATGTTTGATATGGTTTGACTTAACTAGGTTATCAAAATGGTTTTGGACCTAGGGAATTATATGCGATTTTAAGCCATGACATGTGATGTCAAATCCCATACCATCTAAGAGTTACATGAGATGTAATTGATAAGAGTTTTCTACCTAAATAACCATATTTTAGGCGATGAGCCAAAGCTCAATTACAGTATGGTGAAATATGGATCTTGGCCCACTAAAATTTGTAAAATTAACTTTGAGGGTTATTGATTTAAGTAAATTTAGTGGGAGTTTTTAATTATGCCTCATACATATTTAATAAAATACTGAATGGACTTTGCATATATTTGTTATAGAAAATGACTTCAAACACTACATCTACCATGTCGCTACGATCAATCCTTGAGAAGGATAAGCTCAATGGGACTAACTTTCTTGACTGGTACAGAAACCTAAGAATTATTCTTAGGCATGAAAGAAAGGAATACATCCTTGATAAACCCATCCCTAAGGAACCAGCTCCCAATGCTCCTAGAGCACAAAGGGATACTTATAATAACCATCTCAATGATTCTACTGATGTCACTTGTGTTATGCTTGGATGTATGGAGTCTAAGCTACAAAAGCAGCTGATGGAAATGGAAGCTTATACTATGATAGACAATCTCAAGGAAATGTTCTAAGAGAAATCTATAATTGAAAGGTTCAATACCATCAGGGCATTGCTTTCTTGCAAGCTTACTACTAGTGGCTCTGTCAGTCCTCATGTTCTCAAGATGAAGGGTCATCTTGATCACTTGGACAAGCTTGGTCTCAAGATTGAACAAGAACTGGTTATGGATATTATTCTCTAATCTTTGCCTGAAGCTTATGATAGCTGCATTATGAATTACAATATGCATAGTATAGAGAAGATTGTTTCAGAGTTGTATGGGATGCTAAAAACTGCTGAAAAGAACATCGAGAGTAACACCAATGATGTTCTTATGGTCAATAAGGGAAAGGGGATGAAAAGGGTTCGAAAGGGCAAGGGCAAGGTCTTTAAAGTCTTTCCGAAGCCCAAGCCAAAGCCCAAATCCAAAGCTAAACCCAAAGCAAAGGAAGGAATTTACTTTTTCTGTAATGAGCCAGGCCACTGGAAAAGAAATTGCAAGCTCTATTTGGATGATCTGCAGAAGAAAAAGGGTGATGAGACTACCTCTTCAGGTATCACATTATAGAATTAAATCTATCTACTTGTGATTATGATTCTTGGGTAATAGACACTAGATCAGGATCTCACATTTGTACAAATGTGCAAGGTCTAAAAAGGAGTAGATCATTGGCAAGAGGTGAAGTGTACCTATGAGTTGGCAATGGAGCAAGAGTTGCTGCTTTAGTTGTAGGAACTTATGAGTTACCTTTGCCTAGTGGACTTGTTTTTAGAAAATTGTTATTATGTACCTACTATACGTAGGAATATTATTTATGTTTCTTGTTTGGACAAGAAAGGGTTTGAATTTATTATGAAGAATAATAAATGCAATATTAATCAGGATAACATTTTCTATGAATATGCTCTATGCACTAGTGGACTTTATGTTTTAGATGCTGAAGACACTAATGAAATGCCAATCTATAACATAGATACAAAGAAGTCTAAATCTAATGATTTAAACTCGACCTATCTCTGGCATTGTTGTATAAACCATATAAATGAGAAACACATGTTAAAGTTACACCAAAATGGGCTTTTAAATTCATTTGATTATGAATCATTTGATACATATGAATCTTGTTTACTTGGAAAAATGACTAAAACACCTTTTACTGGAGAGAGTGAGAGGGCTAATGACTTATTGGGCCTAATATATTATGATGTATGTGGACCATTAAGCTTAACTACTAGAGGAGGTTTTCAGTACTTCATAACTTTCACAGATGATTTCAATAGATATGGTTATCTTTATCTATTGAAACATAAATCTAAATCTTTTGAAAAGTTAAAAATTTTCAAGAATGAAGTTCAAAATCAACTTCGTAAAAATATTAAAACACTAAAATCTGATCGAGGTGGTGAAATTTAAGCCAAGAATTTATAGATCATCTTAGAGAATGTGGGATTGTTTCACAATTGACTCCTCCAGGTACACCATAATGGAATGGTGTGTCTGAATGCAGAAATCAGACTCTATTGGATATGGTTCGATCTATGATTAGTCAATCTAATCTTTCAATCTTTTTTTGGGGATATGCTTTAGAAACTGCTATATTCATTTTGAATAGAATTCCATCGAAGGCAGTTGAAAAGACACCATATGAGAAATGGACTGGAAAAACTCCCAATTTTTCTTTTCTTAAGATTTAGGGATGTGATGCTTTTGTGAAGTGTCAAATCTCATATAAACTAGCACCCAAATCAGACAAATGCTTTTTTGTGGGATATCCTAAAGAAACTAAAGGATATTACTTCTATAATGCATCTGAGAACAAAGTGCTTGTGTCTCTGAATGGTATATTATTGGAAAGAGAGTTTATTTCCAAAGGAACCAGTGGGAGCACAATGCAACTTGAAGAAATTTAAAGGCCTACAAAATAGCATTGTACCTGATATGGAACCATAACTAAATCAACAAGTAGTTGTTGAGCCTGCACAAGTACTATAAGGCTCAAGGAGGTCTGGTATGACACATCAAATCCCCATGAGATATGGATTTCTCATAACCAGTGATAATGATGTGTTAATTGTGGATCAAAATGAGCCCACATCCTATCAAGAGGCCATAAATAGTCCTGACTCTGAGAAATGGCTTGAAGCCATGAGATCAGAAATGCAATCCATGTATGATAATCAAGTATGGACCTTGATTGACTCAAATGATGGTTTAAAAACTATTGGGTGCAAATGGGTTTTCAAAAGGAACATTGACATGGATGGCAACGTGTATACCTTTAGGGCAAGACTGGTTTCAAAAGGTTTCAAACAAACACATGGTATCGACTATGATAAAACCTTTTCACCAGTGGCTATGCTAAAATTTATTTGAATTCTCCTTGCCATAGCTGCATACTATGATTATGAAATATGGCAAATGGATGTCAAAATAGCATTTCTTAATGGAAATTTACTTGAGGATGTGTACATGACACATCCAGGGGGTTTTGTTAATCTTGAGAATTCTAAAAAGGTATGCAATCTTCAAAGATCCATTTATGGATTAAAGCAAGCATCTCAGAGTTGTAATCTTCATTTTGATGAAGCAATCAAATAATTTGGCTTCATTAAAAATCATGATGAACCTTGTGTATACAAGAAAGTTTGTAGAAGTACTATTGTGTTTTTAGTGTTGTATATGGATGATATACTACTCTTTGGAAATGATATCCCTATTTTACAAAATGTTAAATCATGGTTAGGGAATTGTTTCTCAATGAAAGACTTAGGTTAAGCTGCTTATATATTAGGCATCAAGATCTATAGAGATAGATCTAAAAGGCCTATTGGCCTAAGTTAAAGCACTTCTATTGATAAGGTATTTAGTAGGTTTAGTATGCAAGATTCCAAGAGAGGATTCTTGCCAATGTCGCATGGCATTAGTCTCAGCAAGACTTAGTGTCCTATGACACAAGATGAGCAAGACCGCATGAGTAAGATTCCATATGCTTCTACTATTGGATCTATCATGTATGCAATGTTGTGTACTTGACCTGATGTTTCATATGCCTTAAGCACAACGAGCAGATACCAGTCAGACCCAGGTGAAAGTCACTGGACAACATTTAAAAATATCCTTAAGTACTTGAGAAGAACTAAGGATGCATTTTTACAATATGGTGGTCAGGAAGATGAGCTAATTGTAAATGGTTACACAAATGCCAGCTTCCAAACTGATAAGGATGATTTTTTATCACAGTCAGGATATGTGTTTTGTTTGAATGGAGGTGCAGTGAGCTGGAGGTGTTCTAAGCAAGACATTGTTGCTGATTCTACAATAGAAGCTGAGTACATAGCTGCCTCAGAAGCAGCTAAGGAGGATGTTTGGATCAAGAAGTTCATAACTGGACTAGGTGTTATTCCTAGTATATCAGATCCAGTGAACTTGTATTATGACAATAATAGAGCTATAGCCCATGCTAAGGAGGCCATATCACATCAAACATCCAAACACATACTCAGACGTTATCATCTTATTCAAGAAATAATTGAGAGAGGAGACATCAAGATATGCAGAGTACCTATAAATGATAATGTTGTTGATCCACTGACTAAGCCTCTTCCATAGCTTAAACATGAGAGTTATACTAGGTCCATAGGTATTCGATAAAATGTTGATTAGGCCTAGTGCTAGAGCGAATTGATAAAGAGTTATCATTTTTAGTATACTTGGAATCAAGTCATAATATTGAACTACATAAGGATGACATTCTATGCCTTATGTTCAATTAAGATATCATGTGATAAAGGGATGATAAATTTCACTATAATTAGGTTATGTCGGATTATTGACTTCACATGACCTAGGTAGTCATAATGTCTTGCTAGAGGCCACTTATGAATTGTAGGCCTAAATAGAGATTTAGGCCCACTACTATTGTTATGTGAACCTATAGGGTCACACACTTAGAACAAGCCCAAAACGATTATGGGTTTAATAAGCCCAAAATAAACTCTATGGAAATAAATAATTAAAGTTTTTTATTTATTTAAGATAAATGTTATTTTAAATAAATAAATAAATAAGATATTATTTCTGATTTATTTTTTTAAAAAAATTAGAATATAATAAATGGGAAATTACCAAAAGGTCATTGGTAGGTCAAACCCTAATTTGGAGTCTATAAATATGTTATATTCTGTAGGGTTTAATACAGTTTTGTTTTTTCCCTACCTCCAAAAATAGTTTTCTCTCTTCTTAGAAATCAAACATAAAGTTTTTCTTTTGTTCTTGATTTGTGAGACAATTAAGAAAGTTGCTAGCACACACTCCAATTCATTTTGTGAAGGGCTGTTTATATGGATACCTATAGAGGACGCATCCTTTTAGAGACGTCTTGATTCGAACAACCAAAGCAAAAATCTCGAGGTAAGGTGTCACCGATGTGAACCTCCTCTCATCCTTCTAGAAAATCTTGTGTCTTCTGCATTTTGGTGAGATTCTTAAAACCCTAGATTTAATCACGTAGTCAAATTACATGGATCCAAGTTTAGGAATGTGATAAAATTTTAATTTTTTTGCTGCATTTGAATCGCAAAATCCCAATAATTTCTTGTGGAACAATTAGTAAATTATATGCAATGAATCTCACTATATTCCCCATGGGATATTTAGCATTTATGAATTTTGTTATATTCCCTATAGGATGTTTAAGAAAATATGCAATGGTTTTTGCTATATTCCTTGTGGGACGTTTAGCGATTATGAATTTTGCTATATTCCCTATATGACATGTAACAAAATATGCAATGAATCTCACTATATTCCTTGTGGGACATTTAGCGATTATGAATTTTGTTATATTCCCTATGGGACGTTTAACGAAATATGTAATGATTTTTGCTATATTCCCTGTGGGATGTTTAGCGATTATGAATTTTCTTATATTCCCTGTAGGACATATAGCGATTATGAATTAGAAAAAATGCGCTATAGTTCTTGTGGAACATCTAACGACAACACCATAACTACTGTGTAGTGTGTGGTGATTTCAAAGATTTGAAATACTGATGCTATGACTGCTATGCAGAACATAACATATTGAACTTAAAATTCATGTTATGACTACTATGTAGTGCATAATAAAATAACTTGAAAGTCTTGTTACTTCTTTTGTGTAGCATATAACAAAAATGAAATTTGAGATTATTATTATAAACTATGCATGTAAAATGCAAAAATTGAATTCTATATTTATATTATGTATTATGTGCTTGACTGAGAATTCAAAATAAATATAGATAAATATATGCAATTAATGATTAATGATATCAATTTTGATGAATTAATTAAGAACTGGTTCCTAATTAGAATGTAATTGTGCACTGGATTATGAAGAAATAACTTGAATTTAAATGCAAGCAGATCTAAGGGACTAAAATGGACATTTTCCATTTTATTTATTACTTCCCTTTTGCATATCTTTTTCATTCCTCATTCTTTCTTCATTTTCTTTCCTTTTCATTTCCTTACTTTGCATTGATTTTCATTTCTTAATTTCTTAATCATCTGATGTCTGATCTGTAATCTGTCAGATCTTATGGCAGACCTGCAACACAAAGCACATAAGAGAGCAGACATTCCAGTAGACCCAACCATTCAACCCCTCCATTTTCCTCACAATAACCTCAGACTTCGAGAAGGCTCTTTCATTCTCCCTTTGACTTTCCTACACCACCATAGGTGTACAGATATTGGTAATGAGATAACATTTCCTTATTTCTGCTTATTCATGTAAAAAACTATCTATAAAGTTAGTAATCAAAATAAATTTTAGAATGCGGACTAGTATGCACATTATTCAAACTAAATTAGAAATTGATTAAAAAATGCATGAAAATTCCTATCACATAGGATTTTGCCCTAGGTATATACTATATAGTTTATCAAACACATGAAAAATAGTGTCAGAAGGCTAAAATTTGGTCTGCATGTAAAGCCCAATAGATATTTGCTCAAATGTCGATTGACTTTGGCTAATGTCAATCAGTATTAGGCCAAACTTGGTCAACATTTGGCCCATGTTGATCGATTTTTTGATTTTTTAATTTTTTCAAATGTTTAATTAATTTATTAATTAATATGTCAATTAATTAATTAATCCAAATTTATTTATCTATTTATTCTATTTTCTAAATCCTTAAATTTCATTTATCAAGTGATGAAATTCACAAGCTGCTTTCACATAGCTTGAGAATTATTTCATGAGTTATCAGAAAATGTGATTTAGTTGATATGGGCCTTTGGGTTTAGACAATTCATTATTACACTTCCATCAACTGCAGGCAAGTTTGACTGTTACTCCTTATTTACTCTGATAGAGCAGTGGATGGATACTACCCATATTTTCCATACCTATGTAAGTGAGCTAACCGTTTCTCCTATGAGTTTTTCTGCCTATATTAGGATTGCCTTTAGGGGTAGTCCTGTTCCTTTCGACATCAACTATTACAGTTTGCCTGAAGACACACTAAATTAGTATGTGTATAACATGATTGGGCTTTTTTATGAGACTAGTCATAAGGTTAGCATTGCTTTATTTGGCCCTCCTAATGACTTAGGTCAAGTTGCTACCCTTGATTGGGGATCTACTTCATTGTCCTATCTTTACTATAGACTGTATACTATCTATAGAGGTGTTATCACGATGTGTGGCTTCTGGCACACCATGCTTGTATGCCTTCTTTTCATTACTTGTCACTATCCCTGCTTTCTATATGACTTTCTTATTTCTTTTTCTTTTTCTTTTAGATTTGGAGTATAGAGATTGGGTTGATAAGGGGCTTTGATGCTATCATTTTTTATAGGAGTCTCCCTCTAACGCATAGATAAGGCTCCTCCTGTTTAACCAACGTCGGGAGCACTATTCAAACCTATCATGATCAGCTAAATACCGTTGGGTGTTACCTAGTAAGAAAGAAAATTCATTAGTGTTTCATCATTTAAAAACTATAATTTAATTAACATGATTTTGCATATTAATTCTGATTGGTTGATGAGAGCTGATAATGTCTAGAGATATGACTTCATGGCTGGTGTAGTACGACTTTAGTCTATGAGGATTCTGCTTCCTGGCTATGGTTGTCAGATGTGGTATATAGGAGAGTAAGTTTATCACAAGTCTCATGGACATTCTCAACGTTGAATTCCTTTTGATATCATTCCTTTGATGTTGCATAGCTTACATTTGACAGGTTCAAAGTTGACAAAGGCACTTCAATGATATGATGCTTCGACCTTACTTGAGTGATCACGACATTACTACTGATTCATCCATAAGCATCTCCTAGAGCAGATTCCTATTAACCGTGCTGAGGTAATTTATGATAATTTCTTCTGTTCCATTTGGAAATCATGCATCATTCATTCTTTATTCTTAGCTCGAGGAGATTGGCTCTCCCATTAATGAGGTGATGGAGGAGGAGACTAAGACTGCTCATGGGACTGAGACAGTTCCTGAGTCTGAGACTGTTCTTGTTGCTGATATTGCTCTAATTTTTAAGGTCCTAGGTCTAGACCTAGCATGCACATTCTACTTAGCATATTGGGACTAGTCACGATGGGGCCTTTGCCGGTGTTACTCTTGCTAATTTTTCTCTCCTATATAGGTCCATGTTCAACTAGGCTCCTACTGTTCAGTCTCCAGTTGAACAATATATGCATTTCGATGATGCTCAGCTTTCTAGCTTTTCCTCAGCGGATACTTATTATGTGAGTCCATTTTATTTGTTTCCTGTATCAATTTGTACACTTGATAGTGATATTAGCAAAATTTTTACAAAATAGGTTCCCTATACACATGCATAGTACCTGTATAGACTTTCCTCATCTCAAAGATTATTCATTATGCATGTCATAAAAAATTGATGGGTAAGTATATACATTGAGAAAATGTAGAATCTATGCATGTAATAATGTTTTCCTAATCATGACAAAGCTTTGCTAGTGATATGGAGCACAAGATTGAGAGGCTTCCACAATAGCTAGTCGATTTGAGCTTTAATCCATATGGTACTAGGCCTTCTTCTATTAGACCTCCAAATACCTATCATCATGATGATCCTAGTAGAGGATGGAGCATATGGCATGATTTTGGAGCTTAACATGATTGATTTAGATTATTTGTATTTGTAACTTTTGTTGTACTGTCCATGTTGTACTTTGCTCTTTCTTGTGTACTTTGATGACCTAAATGGATTTCAAATTTTACCTTTTCCTGAATTAAACTTGGATAAATAGATGCCACTAGTTTTTTAGCAACATCTTTATCTACCTATCCATTTATCTTTATCTAATTTATATTATCTTTATCAATTATCTAATTATCCATTATCTTTATTATCTGTTATCCTCATTTAAGTTTATCAAGAAAGGAAAATATGAATTATACTTAACCTTAAATTCTTTCCTACATAAATAACTAAAGAGATCTTATTTCATTATTCTTTTTCCTTTTCTCTCTTTCAGCATGACTTAAGCCTCTTTCCATCTGATGAAATGGTTTCTCAAGAACCTTAATGGTGATGACTGAAACAAGCTTATGCCCTTTGATGCTAAGCCTTTGAAATCTCTCTAACACCTGAAGATAAATGACAACTTTCTACATATTGTTGCCTTTTTCTAGAGTTTTATACATCATGTTTTTAGGTTCAATGGTTAAGAACTATGTCATATGACTGAAGAATTTACTGGTATTCTGGGACATCCATTCGATTCTACTATAGTTATTGATATGCTTGACTTAGGTATGCAATTCCCAAACAAACTTGTAGCTTTTTTTGATATGCCCCTAGATGATATTCATGTTCTTGCCCATAACCCTAGAACTATCAACCTATCTTCCTTAATTATGACATGTGAGATAAAGATAAGAACAATTTTGGTTGGACCATAATAGTTGCTTTCTATCTTTATGCTTAATTCCTCTTGGTCTCTTCCTATGGAGATGCTAATACCATGATTATGAGTATTCTGGAGCAAGTGGAAGCTATATCTGACCCTATTCCAATTATTATTGCTGAGACTATGATTGGGTTAGATAACTTCCAAACCTATGACCATCTTTCAAGTAGTTTACTTCTCCTTCAAGTATGTAACTCAGGATTTTTTTTATTTTTTTATGTTTTTTTACTTTTTTAGCCTTAAATTTTGTATAACACACCCTTTTATGGGCTTTGAACTTAGCAGGCTTGCCCTAATTTTTGCCTAAACTGCCCTTTCAAGTTTTCAACTTAGTGGGCTTTTAATTATTTTATCTTTTACTGTTTTCAAATTTGGCTACAGGACTAGTTGAGCATACTTGCTACTCCTACCAATCCTTTATCCTATTAACATCACCAGTTCTAATCTCACCCATTAAAGATGAAAGACAAGCACAACACAAACTAGTGGGTTGACTAGCTAAAGAGGATCACAGATTTTGAGATCACATGGGTCTACCTTTGGTGGAGATTGAAGTTTATGACCATTGAGTTGTATGATCACTATGTTCCTATTCCAGGATGACATTTCTCTTCCTTCTTCACTCCTCTACACCTTTGTCACCAGTATGGTCACCCACAATTCATTGTCACTATCTCAACTAATTTTGAAAGTTTTCCCCTAAGATAAAACTTTTTAGATAAGATCAGGAATTTATGGCCTCATAGGTTTCTTAAAAGGAACATACTTTTGGATGTTGATAAGATCATTGATGATAATTACATGACTTGGGTTGTGATTCAAATCACTGAGCCCCTAGGATTTTCTAGATATAAGAGCATTGAAGCTTTACATGATGAGTCATAGAAGAAGAAAGAAAGGCATAGTTGAAAAAGGTCATATAGAGCTGATTAGACTTTTATGTTATGTTTTCCTTTTTAGCACTTATGCATTATAAATAAGATAACACATGGGATGTAAAACAAAAATTCTATTTCAATAAGATTCATTAATTAGAGCTAAAACAAGTACATTTGCTACATCATATGATATAACTCATGTTATCAACTAGTCCTTTTGAATTTTCTAATTGAATATTTTTCACTCACATTTTATTTCCTTAATTTTTACCTGACTAGCCCTTTTTGGGTATTTTAATCATTAGGATTACTTTTTTTTATTTTTTCCTTAATTTTTGCCTTTTAACCTTTTACGGGTTTTTTGGATAGTGGGAATGTCCTATCTTTTGCCTAACTAGCCTTTGCAAGTTTTCTAGTCAATGGACTTTATTTTCTTTATACTATTATTATCCATTTTTTACAAAGTAGTATTTCTTGAGGTGATCCAGATTAACAAGCTCCATGAACTAGTTGCCTTTAAGATCTAATATTTTAGCAGCTCCTTTAGGTAGAATTTATTTAACTAAATATGGTCCTTCCTAATTTGGTATAAATTTTCCTCTCGAATCAAACACCACAGCCTATATTGCTTTAACACCATGTCAATAATTTTGATCTTTCCAAGCTTAACCTTCTTGTTGAATGATCTCACTATCCTTCTCTAATATATCTGAGAGTCGAATAAAGCATCCATCCTTTTCTTGTCCAAAGATACAAGGTGATCATATCTCTTTCATGCTTATTCACTTTTAGATGTTTTAGCTTCCATGACCACTCTCAAGGACTTGTTTTCTATTTCTAAAGGCAAAACTGCTTCACAGCCGTACACCAATAAGAATGGTGTTTGGGCTATTATAGTTCTAGCTGTAGTCCTATATCCCCACAAGGTGAAAGGAAGAAATTCAAACAAATCCTTTTAAGTCTTAACCTTTAAGGAGGATCTTCTTGACATTTTTATTAGCCACTTCCACTACTCTAATTGCCTGAGGATGAAAGGGTGAAGATTTATGGTGCTCAATCCCATCCTTTTATAATAACTCTATTGTTTCTACTTGAAATTGAACCCCATTATTTGTCACAATATGATATGAAACCCCATATCTACAAATGGGCTTAAGTCTATAAAATTTTAAAAGAAAAGTTGAATTAGTAAGCCTAAGTCTAACTTGATTTTATTTTAAGTTAAATGTGTACCTAGGTCTATTTATTTCAAAAGTAATGAATTAAATAGGTTGAGCTAAATTTAAATAAATTTTAATTAACTATAAAATGGGCTTAAAGTCTAAATTAAATTAAAAAAATAAAAATACTTTAATGGGCTAGGGTAAAATGGGCCTAAATCTAATTAACCTAAAATGGGCCTACGTTGGTTTTAATTAATTAATTAACCTAACCCATTTATAAAGCTATTTTAAGTTAATTGGACCAAATCGTGGACCCGGGCCCAAAAGGATCAAATAAACCCAAAAACAAGATCCAAGATAAATAATATATCAAAACATATCAAATAAACAATTGTACATGATTTTCTAAAAAACCCTAAATTAATTTACATACAACTCTAACTTTAATTTATTGCAATCATTGATTTTAATTGAAATTTAGCAAATTATACCTAAATTACTAACCAATTTTTAGTGAAAAGAATTAGAATTCCACTATTTTCCCACTATTGGGTTTATTATAACCTACAGTGTAGAGAATTAAAATGAAATTAATTGCAACCTAGAAACAATAGATAAATAAATAACATAGAGAAATACAAAAAATCCTAAATTTTGCAGGGTTTCACAAGTTTTGGTCCATGGATTCCTCAAGTTACTGTTCAAATACTACACCATAACCAATCATCATTCCCAAAGCACCAAAGAACAAAAGCCAAAAACAAAGACAAAAGAACAAAATTTAATCAGTAATCAATTCAATAATTAAAATAAAGAGATTGAATTAAAAGAAAAGAATAAGTAAATAAGTGAAAAGGAAGTTGTACATATGTAGTTTAATGGCCTCTTAGACTGTGATTATCACCATTTAGAATTGGCTCTGTAATGTCTCTTTCATGATCTCTGGACTAAAAATAGAATGCAATTTTATTTGGTTTTCTAAGGTTTTTGAAAATCAAAAGTGAGCAACTAAGGTTTTTGGCCTCTTTTAAGAACTAGGTTTTACAGGCTCCAAAAGAGAAAGAAAAAAATAATATTTACTACATTCAATAATCTCAACCGTTTTGGAAATAATTTTTGTCCCTAAAAAAAGAAAAACAGGGGGTTTCCTACAGACTTCTCCCTTGGCTTTTAAAGCCAGCTAGCCAACCTCTTTTGCATAATTGTAAGGTTTGGTTACGTAGCACCATGAAGTTCAACATCTGGGATTTTAATTTTTTATTTTTGAAAACACAAATAAGATAAGATTCATTTTGAATAAAGTATGGAGACTTATTTAAACACAGAATGCGGGACACGTCTGTCAATTACATCTAATTAACTAATCATACAAAAGAAAAAAATTACTTAAATTGTGAAAAAAATGCCAATTAGTATTTAGTGAAATGTTGATTGACATCTATCTAATGTTGATCAAAATTAGGTCATATACTAATCAACATTTGGCTAATGTTGATTGGCATTTGGCTAAATGCCAACTAGCATTTAACAAGCCAAAGCATATTTCCAAAAAAACTCTAAAAACTTATTTTTTCCAATTTAAACCCTAAACTTTTAATTCTTGCATTTAAACTTTTAAAATTTATAATTTAATCCTTTAAATTATGAAACATCGACATTAGAGATCAAATTCTTAATTAATTAGTGGCTTTCGTCACACGCATGCACAATTACATCGCGGAATTAGGTGCTTATAATTATGTTCATTTCTTGTCACCATTATGTATTCTCTAGTTATGAAATCATGAAATCACATCATAAATACCAATAATGTGGAAAGTGTTGGGTAACATGATACAAATGCAATGGAAAAATTAAAAAAATTTATCACATTCCCAAACCTGGATCAATGTAATTCGACTACTTGATTAAATCTAGGAATTCAAAAATCTCACCAAAATGCAGAAGAGGCAAGCTTTTCTAGAAGGATGAGAGGAGGTTCACACCGGTGACACCTTACCTCGAGCCTTTTGCTTTGGTTGTTCAGATCAAGACATCTCCAAAAGGATGCATCCTCTATAGATATCCACACGAACAGCCCTTCACAAAACAAATTGGAGTGTGTGTGCTAGCAACCTCCTTGATTGTCTCACAAATCAAGAACAAATGAAAACACTGTCTTCATTTTCTAAGAAAAAAGAAAATGAATTTGGAGGCAGGAAAAACAAGTGCTTGAAACCCTAGAGAATATAACATATTTATAGACTCCAAATTAGGGTTTCACCTACCAATAACCTTTTGGTAATTTCCATTTATTATATTCTAATTTTGTTTAAAAATAAATCAGAAATAAAATTTTATTTATTTTTTTAAAATAACATTTATCTTAAATAAATAAACAAATAAATAAATAAATAAAACACTTTAATTATTTATTTCCACAGAGTTTATTTTGGGCTTATTAAACCCATATACATTTTGGGCTTGTTCTAAGTGTGTGACTCTGTAGGTTCATATAACATTGGTAGTGGGCCTAAATCTTTATTTAGGCCTACAAGTCATGAGTGGCCTCTAGCAAGACATTATGACTACCCAAGTCATGTGAAGTCAATAATCCGACATAACCTAATTACAATGAATTTTATCGTCCCTTTATCACATGATATCTTAATTGAACATAAGGCATTGAATGTCATCCTTATATAGTTCAATATTATAACTTGATTCCAAGTAGACTGAAAATGATAACTCTTTATCAATTTATTTCAGCATGGCCGTGCAATTTCCTTCAGTCTATCTCATCAAGGGGCCTATAGATATCTTTCTCATATTAATGAGGAATAAATCCCTTCTAAATCACTCACATTCCTCACATAACTAATTTCATATCCAACAACATCCTATTTAATCATCCGGTTAAAGATAATGTTGGAATGTGTCAAAACATAAAATAGCTATGTAGAAATCCATAATGATTTCAAGGTCAAAGGGCCAGAATAAAATTTTTGTGATGAGAAACACTTATGACAATAATCTATGTAGTATTTTCATAGTGGGTCAATCGAGTACATGGTCTCTCATCATGTACCTATGAGTTGACTTAATATCTCATATTCATGATTAGTAAAATATAACCATTAGTCAACTTCATACTAGTCTTAACACTTTAATATTTATATATAAGAAATAAATGGCTAGGGATAATTAGAATAGAACTATTATTTTAATTTAAGGGTTTTACTATCAAGTCACATACTTGATGGCCTTAGTAAGAATTAACCATTCATATAATTATCATAAAATTAAATGATAATGAAATACCTCTTTATTAATAAAATAAGAAAGTCAATGCATAATCGCAAATGATTGATGTAGTGCATATCACTTACAATCTCCCACTTGCACTAGGCCCAATCAACATTGTATCGAATACCCATGGACCTAGTATGACTCTCATGTTTAGGTTATGGAAGAGCCTTAGTCAGTGGATCAGCAACATTATCATTTGTAGGTATTTTGCATATCTTGATGTCTCCTCTCTCAATGATTTCTCGAATGAGATGATAGCGCCTGAGTATGTGTTTGGATCTCTAATGTGATGTGGGCTCCTTAGCTTGGGCTATAGCTCCATTATTGTCACAATACAAGTTCACTGGATCTGATATACTAGGAACAACACCAAGTCCAGTTATGAACTTTTTGATCCAAACAGCCTCTTTAACTGCTTCTGAGGCAGCTATGTACTTAGCTTCTATTGTAGAATCAGCAACGGTGTCTTGCTTGGAACTCCTCCAGCTCACTACACCTCCATTCAAACAAAACATATATCCTGATTGTGATAAAAAATCATCCTTGTCAGTTTGGATGCTGGCATATATGTAACCATTTACAACTAGCTCATCCTCCTGACCACCATATAGTAAAAATGCATTTTTACTTCTTCTCAAGTACTTAAGGATATTTTTAACTGCTGTCTAGTGACTTTCACCTGGGTCTGACTGGTATATGCTCATTGTGCTTAAGGCATATGAAACATCAGGTCGAGTACACAATATTGCATACATGATAGATCCAATAGCAGAAGCATATGGAATCTTACTCATGCGGTCTTGCGCATCTTGTGTCATAGGACACTGAGTCTTGCTGAGATTAATGCCATGCGACATTGGCAAGAATCATCTCTTGGAATCTTGCATATTAAACCTGTTCAATACCTTATCACTATAAGTGCTTTGACTTAGGCCAATAAGCCTTTTAGATCTATCTCTATAGATCTTGATGCCTAATATATAAGCAGTTTCACCTAAGTCTTTAATTGAGAAACAATTCCCTAACCATGATTTAACATTTTGTAAAATAGGGATATCATTTCCAATGAGTAGTATGTCATCCACATACAACACTAAAAACATAATAGCACTCCCACTAACTTTCTTGTATACACAAGGTTCATCTTCATTTTTAATGAAGCCAAATTCTTTGACTGCTTCATCAGAAATGAAGATTCCAACTTCGAGATGCTTGCTTCAATCCATAAATGGACCTTTGAAGCTTGCATACCTTTCTAGAATTATCAGGACTAACAAAACCCTCTGGCTGTGTCATGTACACATCCTCAAGTAAGTTTCCATTGAGAAATGATGTTTTGACATCCATTTGCCATATTTCATAATCATAGTATGTAGCTATGGCAAGAAGAATTCGAATAGATTTTAGCATAGCCACTGGTGAAAAGGTTTCATCATAGTCTATACCATGTTTTTGTTTGAAACCTTTTACAACCAGTCTTGCCTTAAAGGTATGCACATTTCCATCCATGTCAGTTTTCCTTTTGAAAACCCATTTGTACCCAATAGTTTTTAAACCATAATTTGGGTCAATAAAGGTCCATACTTGATTATCATACATGGATTGCATTTTTTATCTCATGGCTTCATTTATATGGCCTAAACGACAAGTAGCTCTGATACCACTATTGGGTAACATGATACAAACGCAACGAAAAAATTAAAAAAATTTATCACGTTCCCAAACATGGATCCATGTAATTCGACTACTTGATTAAATCTAGGATTTCAAAAATCTCACCAAAACGCAGAAGAGGCAAGATTTTTTAGAAGGATGAGAGGAGGTTCACATCGGTGACACCTTACCTCGAGCCTTTTGCTTTGGTTTTTCGGATCAAGATGTCTCTAAAAGGATGCGTCCTCTATTGGTATCCATACGAATAGCCCTTTACAAAATGAATTGGAGTGTGTGTGCTAGCAACCTCCTTGATTGTCTCACAAATCAAGAACAAAAGAAAATTCTGTCTTTGTTTTCTAAGAAGAAAGAAAACGAATTTGGAAGTAGGAAAAACAAGTGCGTGAAACCCTAAAGAATATAACATATTTATAGACTCCAAATTAGGGTTTCACCTACCAATAACCTTTTGGTAATTTCCATTTATTATATTCTGATTTTGTTTAAAAAAAAATCAAAAATACTATCTTATTTATTTATTTAAAATAACATTTATTTTAAATAAATAAACAAATAAATAAATAAATAAAACACTTTAATTATTTATTTCCACAGAGTTTATTTTGGGCTTATTAAACCCATATTCATTTTGGGCTTATTCTAAGTGTGTGACCCTATAGGTTCACATAACATTGGTAGTGGGCCTAAATCTTTATTTAGGCCTACAAGTCATAAGTGGCCTCTAGCTAGACATTATGACTACCCAAGTCATATAAAGTTAATAATCTGACATAACCTAATTACAACGAATTTTATCATCCCTTTATCACATGATATCTTAATTAAACATAAGGCATAGAATGTCATCCTTATATAGTTCAATATTATGACTTGATTCCAAGTAGACTAAAAATGATAACTCTTTATCAATTCATTTCACCATGGCCATGCAATTTCCTTCAGTCGATCTCATCAAGGGACCCATAGATATCTTTCTCATATTAATGAGGAATAAATCCCTTCTAAATCACTCACATTCCTCACATAACTAATTTCATATCCAACAACATCCTATTTAATCATCCAGTTAAAGACAATGTTGGAATGTGTCAAAACATAAAATAGCTATGTAGAAATCCATGATGATTTCAAGGTCAAAGGACCAAAATAAAATTTTTGTGATGAGAAATACTTATGACAGTAATCTATGTAGTATTTTCATAGTGGGTCAATCGAGTACATGGTCTCTCATCATGTACCTATGAGTTGACTTCATATCTCATATTCATGATTAGTAAAACATAACCATCAGTCAACTTCATACTTGCCTTAACACTTTAATATTTATATATAATAAATAAATGGCTATGGATAATTAGAATAGAACTCTTATTTTAATTTAAGGGTTTTACTATCAAGTCACATACTTGATGGCCTTAGTAAGAATTAACCATTCATATAATTATCATAAAATTAAATGATAATGAAATACCTCTTTATTAATAAAATAAGAAAGTCAATGCATAATCGCAAATGATTGACGTAGTGCATATCACTAACAAAAAGTTCATATCCTGAAATAGAGTCATCATGCTCATGGTCCAGTGATGGCCTCATGTTATTATCATACATCATTATAGCATAAATAATCATTACAAGCATGATCATCCTATAAGTCATCGAATAAACTATGTAAATGATCATGATATTTTTGCAGATCTTTCATATTAGATTTACTTTTCTATAACCTTTTTCTTTTCATATGAATTTTATTAGGAAAGTGATGTAATAAATAAATTTTCAGCTTTATTATCATATACTATATAACGTGTTGTATGAATGCTATATAAATCGTCATTACTGAGACTAGGGTGTTACGGTAGCTATACATGAAATATCATATAATGAGAAATAGTAAAAAAGTATATGCGATCTCCTAAACCCAAATATCTCTACTGGGGACAATACTTGCAGAGTGACTTGATATTGTCCTTTTCTTTTCTTGATTTTCTAAAAATCAAGTGGCGACTCTACAAAATCAAAATAATCTCATCCCCCAAAGACCAATCACTTCTGTATTTGATAAAGTTTTCATGTCACTCAAAAAGAGAAACACCTGTTATAGAAAGAATAAAATGGAAAACCCTAAAAAAAAAAAAAAGACACTAAAAACGGTCGCTCACATACACGTAGTGGTGTTCATTGTTACACACATACTTTTAAGTAAGGGTGCTAATCCTCATATTGGTTTAGACAATTCTAGGGCCACTTCTAAAGATTTTGGAGCCTTTTAAACATGTTTTCAAAGTTCGTTTTATCAAAATTAATGTCCATTTTTTCATGAAGTTAGCTTATATTCTAATGAAATGATAACTGACTCAACAAACTACTTATTCCAAGAGAAAATTGCTCAAAATAAGCCTCTTATTATTCTGATAATTCATATTCCATAAGATCAGAGTACAAGTTAATGGCTCGATGATCAATTTTGCTCACTAGTGGGATCGGTTAGGGTTTTAAGGTTGCATACTTTAAAGGTGTTTCAAATTAGTAGACTCTAGTGTTTTCAAGATTTGTTTCATCATTGGACCTTTTTAGGGATAGTCAAATTTAAGGTATGATTCTTTGAAAAGTTCAAGGACTTTAAAGTCCAAGTAGAAAACCAAATCGAGAAAAGCATTAAGACTCTAAGATCGGATTAAGGAGGTGAATACTTAAGTACCGAGTTTATTGAGTTCCTTACAGAACATGACATTGCATCATAAATCACACCGATTGGAACAACTCAAATGAATGGTGTGTCCAATAGGTGCAATCATACTTTATTGGATATGGTACATTCCATGATGTGCTACACTAATCTTCCTATATCACTTTGGGGTTTTCCACTCCGAATGGCCTCCTGCATCTTTAATTGAGTTCCACCCAAGTCCCTTGCTACCACAGCATATAAGATATGGATTGGTAGGGCACCAAGTCTTAAGCTTGTTAAGATTTGGGGGTGCCTAGATTTTATTAAAAAGTTAAAATCACACAAGTTGGATACGAAATTGATTAAAGAAAGCTTTGCTGGAAATTTCTTTTATTTTTGTACTGAATAAATTGTTATTGTTAGCAATGATGCTATATTCCTTGAGAAAGAGTTTCTTAAGGAAGGTGGAAAAGGAAGGAAGATAATGTTAGATGAGGAGTCATATAAGGAAGCCCAACAAATTCATCAAATGGACATTGATCAACCCTAAGAGCCTATTCCAATTAAGTATGTCATCATACTTACCCCTAAAAGATGTAGTAGCACATCTCATCCTCTTAAGAGATATGGTTTTCTTCATGATGTGCAAGAGTGGCATGTTCATGAAGAGAGTATTCATGATGATAATCCTACTATATATAAAGAAGCTTCATATGATAAAGATTCTTTGAGATAGCTTGAGATGATCAGAATCAAAATGGATCCATATGTGCAAACTAAGTCTAGACACTTGTTGATCCTCCTAAGGATTTTGTACTTATTGGGGATAAATGGATCTTTAAGAGAAAGATTAGTGCATATGAGAAGGTAGAGACCTACAAAGCTAAGCCTGTAGCAAAAGGGTTTGGCCAAAGGAAAGGTGTTGGCTTTAAGGAGACCTTCTCGTCACTAGCCATGCTTGAATGCATTAAATTGTTCCTACTCTACACATTATAATTATAAGGTTTAGAAAATGGATGTCAAGACCACCTTCTTTAATGGCCATGTTGAGGAAGACATTTTTATAGAGCAACCCAAGGGTTTTGAATTGGAGGAAAGCTAAAAAATGTTCAAGCTTAACATATCAATATATGGTTTAAAGCAAACTTTAAGGAGTTGAAATTATCATTTCCATTAGGCTATCCATTCTTATGGTTTCTTTAAGAATGAGGATGAGCTATGTCTTTATAAGAAGGTTAGTGGGAGCCAACTCACTTCCCTAGTCTTGTATGTTGGTGACATTCTTTTGATTAGCAATGATGTTGGTATGATGACCTCTATGAAAGTATAGCTGTCTACCTATATTCTTAAGAATCTATTCTTTAAAGATAGATCAAAGAAAATGATAGGTTTATCCTAAAGTCTTTACTTGGATAGGTTTATCCTAAACATCATACATAATTTATTTTTTAGTAAAACAACATATTGAATTCGTTTTTCATGAAACAACATTCTGAATTCATAAAATCAAAAACTGCTTTTAGTTTAATAACATTAAACAATTACAAACATTAATCAAATTGATGTTTAATTTTGTTTTTAAATAGATTACTAAGAATTCTCACAAAACAAATCAAAACCCTTTTTAATAATTTCGAAAACCCTTTTCAAAAATGAATCATAAACCTTAACATATATCACATATACACATAATCAATTAATTGAATTGCAAATGGCTCTGATACCATTGTTAGGTTACATGATACAAACGCATCAAAAAAATTAAAAATTTATCACATTCCCAAACTTGGATCCATGTGATTTGAATACTTGATTAAATCTAGGGTTTTAAGAATCTCACTAAAATGTTAAAGAGGCAAGATTTTCTAGAAGGATGAGAGGAGGTTCACACCGGTGACACCTTACCTCGAGCTTTTTTCTTTGGTTGTTTGGATCTAAACTTCTCCAAAAGGATGTGTCCTCTATAGGTATCCACACGAACAACCCTTCACAAAACGAATTGGAATGTGTGCTAGCAACCTTCTTGATTGTCTCACAAATCAAGAACAAAAGAAAAAATTTGTCTTTGTTTTCTAAGAAGAAAGAAAATGAATTTGTAGGCAGGAAAAGCAAGTGTATTAAACCCTTTAGAATATAACATATTTATAGATTACAAATTAGGTTTTGACCTACCAATGACCTTTTGGTAATTTCCTATTTATTATATTCTGATTTTATTTTAAAAATAAATAAAAAAAAATCTTATTTATTTATTTATTTAAAATTAACATTTATGTTAAATAAATAAATAAAACACTTTAATTATTTATTCCCACAGAGTTTATTTTGGGCTTATTAAACCCATATCCCTTTTGGACTTGTTCTAAGTGTGTGACCCTGTAGGTTCACATAACAGTGGGCCCAAATCTCTATTTAGGCCTATAAGTTATAAGTGGCCTCTAGCAAGACATTATGACTACCCAAGTCATGTGAAGTCAATAATCCAACATAACCTAATTACAGTGAATTT
This sequence comes from Mallotus nudiflorus, assembly GCA_947683625.1. Lineage (NCBI taxonomy): Eukaryota > Viridiplantae > Streptophyta > Magnoliopsida > Malpighiales > Euphorbiaceae > Mallotus > Mallotus nudiflorus. The sequence goes on from CANTUR010001259.1 coordinate 67,222, forward strand.
TATCATCCTTTTATCACATGATATCTTAATTGAACATAAGGCATAGAATGTCATCCTTATATAGTTCAATATTATGACTTGATTCCAAGTAGACTGAAAATGATAACTCTTTATCAATTCATTTTAGCATGGCCATACATTTTCCTTCAGTCTATCTCATCAATGGGCTCTTAGATATCTTTCTCATTTTAATGAGGGATAAATTATTTCTGAATCACTCACATTCCTCACATAACTAATTTCATATCTAATAACATCCTATTTAATCGTCCGGTTAAAGACAATGTTAGAATGTGTCAAAACATAAAATAGCTATATAGAAATCCATGATGATTTCAAGGTCAAAGGACCAAAATAAAATTACTATGATGAGAAATACTTATGACAATAATCTATGTAGTATTCTCTTAGTGGGTCAATTCAGTACATGATCTCTCATCATGTACTTATGAGTTAACTTAATATCTTATATTCATGATTAGTAAAACATAACCATTAGTCAACATCATACTAGCCTTAATACTTTAATATTTATATAATAAATAAATGGCTAGGGATAATTATAATAGAACTCTTATTTTAATCTAAGGGTTTTACTATCAAGTCACATACTTGATGGCCTTAGTAAGAATTAACCATTCTTATAATTGTCATAAAATCAAATGATAATAAAATACCTCTTTATTAATAAAATAAGAAAGTCAATAAATAATCATAAATGATTGACCTAGTGCATATCACTAACACATATCCCTAGCGTGGACCCAAGTAGGACCATGTCCATGACCAAACATAAATATTTGTCCAAAACATATCCAAGTCATGTCTTGATTAGGACAACACTCGGGACATTATAAATGTCTTTTTACATACTTCTTTGCTTGTAAATTGATTTCGAACATGCAAAAGTTGCATTTTATTTTGCATGTCACACGTATAAGGAATGATCATGGATTTAGATTAAATCCTTTAGTTTGTAATAGTAATTAATTTTATCATAAAGTATGCAATTAAATGTTAATTACATAAAATTGGGATGTAATTTTTCACCATGGTATGCCAAGGATTGATTATACATCATAAGAGTTGTGACATGGAGCTTGAAGTGTTAAAGTGGGAGATCCATGGAGATTATAACAAGGAAGCCCATTTTGTAACTTATTCTAAGATTTTGAATAGGTTTAAGAAACTCCATGATCACTCCTTATTTGTGCATCCATTTTTCATATTCTATGTATATATGTGATACATATTATAACATGATATATGTATATGTTAGATATGTATATAATTGGATGCCATGCAATATATATATATATATATATATATATATATATATTTTATATGTGTGTGTGTGTGTGTGTGTGTGTGTGTATAATTGGTTAATGTGTAAAGTGAGACCTTAATAATAAAAGACTCAAAAATCTTGCAAACTAAATTTAGATATTGGCTTTCCATTAGAGCAATAACTTGCATTATTTTAGGATTATGTGCATCGGCCATGGATACATAAGGGTGTGCATAAACCCAAGAGATTCATGTAGTATTATTGTTAAGAATGAGATGTTATGGGTGTATGGATGCATTATGGTCCAAGAATGGCAAATAGGAGTACCTGAGGTTTATGGTGTTCAAATCCATACATTTCACCGATCTAATAGTGTGGACCTAACTAATGCCAAGAACTAAGATTGACAATGTTTACTTAAGGGCCATAACATTAGAAGCCAGATTGATGGAACCTCACATAAGATGTGATGGATAAGAGTTGTCCACTTAATGAGAACTGAGATCCAAGAATGACAATGTGTCCTTAACGGATGTTAGTGACCCATTAAGAACTCCATCACCCACTAGAAATCCATCTAAAAAGGGATTTTAATTTCCTAATTTGGAAGTGTAGGATTCGCTAAGTTAGTGGGAGGCCATTACAATTAATGACCAAATTTAATGGTTATAAAACAATGTCATATTACTAATTAATATTGCTACCTTTGTAAAAACTTGATAATATAAGGCCATCAAACCCACTTTCAATCACACCCGACCAATATAGGCTCACACGATCTAATTTCATTGATTGGTTATGGAATTTAAAAGTTATTTTAGCTTTTGAAAAAAATACTATATGTATTAGAATAATGCCCACCCAATTCCCTTCCCAAAAATGTTTCGCTCTACAAAAATGAAAGGATAATGATTTGCAAGTATAATGTATAATGTGGGCTACCATGAATGCTAAAATTCTTTGACAACATGGGAAGTACACTATTGCAAAATAAATCCAACTTCATCTAAAAGAGTTATTTAGTGAACATAGTAGGACTACTAGATATGAGATATAAAAGTGGCTTTTTATGCTAATATGAAGGAAGGTGAGGATGTAGGAGTCCATGTAAACTCCATGATTAGATTTATGGAGTGGTGTGGGTTAAATGCAATACCCTTGTCTCTAAGACTAAGTATAGAGTAAGTAGAATGTCAAAAAATAAGGGAATTTAGAATAATTTTATATTAACCAAGTAGATACTTAGATGGATAGGAAAATGATATAAACAAAGATGTTAAAATGTTATATCCTAAAATTACTAAGAATTACAAATTACTCTAACTAATCCAAATATAATAATAACAATTCCAAGTAATTCATATTAGAACTACAATTTAGAAGTAATTAAGAATTATAAAAGTTATTAAACACATCCAATGATTGGAAAATATGACCAATAATCCATAAAACTAACTCTTCTTATCAATTAAGGGTATTTTCATTTAGAGTCTACAAGTATTCTCAGGACATTTTAGAGATAAACCAAAACCGTTGAGTTTTATGCCAATTTTGAAACCCCTCAATATGGATTTCTTACCTCAAATTCCTTTTCTATCTTTTAAGTAATTTTAATTGCATTTTCACTAAAATATCCCAACTCTCATTATGAACATTTGATTAACAAGTCATATTTGGTGATCAAGCATACATAACACTTTCCAAAACTCAATTAACATGAAATCATTCATGGATTATAAAAGTTAAGAATGTAGTGCATAAGGTTAATTCATCCTTACAATTCTAATAAATAAGGACTTTGCCAAAATACATAATATCCAAAATCAAATAATAAAAAGGAAGTATTTTAAATATCATCCATCTAGTTAGAGAAAAGACTAAAAGATTGTGTTAATGAACTCTTTGATGGTCTCTAGGAAGTTACTTGATATTGAATAGTCCTCTTAATGTCTCTTTTGAACTTTTGAATATATCTTTCACTTAGCACTTGAATTTCTTTTCAGCAATAAAACTAAAATTAATACTAATTATTTCTAAACCAAGACTAGTATGTTTTTTTTTTAAAAATCAAGTTCATGTATTTATAGGCCTCTAAACATCCAAACTTGTGCTCCTTTAAAATGGATGTGAATATGAAAAGGTGTGATGAAAGTGTTTAGAAATAATTCAGCACCACTATGATGAGTTAGGCTTAACTCAACACTACTAGCTTTTGTCATGACTTGACAAATCAGTTTTGAGTCAGTAGGGTTCCTTGCTATCACAAGTCAACACCATGGTGATGAATCGACATGCTTCTTCCATTATTCCTTTCACTTTCCTTGCACCTTTTTTCATTTTAAAGTATCCAAATGCATTTTAATTCATGAATCAAACCTAAAAGAACCAACAAAACATAAAATTAAGGTATGAACAATAAAGATAAAGGTAGCAATGAAATAATAAAATGAACATAAATAAAAATTAAGGAAAAGTAAAGTATAACTACCCTAAAGAACTATACTAATTTGCATTTCACCAAAATCCCCACACTTATACCTTACTTGCAATTAAGTAAGAAATAAAAATTGAAATGGGAAACACAAATTTTAGCTTCTTTAAAATAGATGTAGCTATCTCAGCAAGTCATCAAAATCATGAAAGGAGTCAAGAAAAAGATAGTTAACAACTAAGCTTACAATGGTTAACAATAATAGAGAAAAAAAGCTCCATAGCATAAGTAATAAGTTTAACTATTTATCTCAATTTAGTAAGAACAAAATCAAGAATATAAAGTTTGAGTGCTAACCAAGCTACCTAGCCATAACGTCCATTCTTCAATATTTCGATGGAACTTTGATTGGATTCACTTAAGAATTGAATTCATATGGAAACAAAGAATTCATCTTAAGGGAATAAGTAGTATATGTACTTGTGCTTTCCTTGTCTATCTCTACAATACACTGAGAGAGCTTGTAGACTCTAGATGGGAATATCCTAGATTGACAACGAGAGTTACTTTTAGGATTTATTTGGTATAATGTTCTTTATGGTTTCTTTTTATCTCTGCAACACACTGAGAGAGCTTATAGACTCTAGAAAGGAACACTTTTAGGAACTTTACTTTAGTCTGAGAACGAGAGTTGCTTTTAAAGATTATATGCACTAATTTCTAGTCATTAAGTCAAGAATAATTAATTAATATATCCTTATTGATTGTCATTGTAATTCTTTCATGTGTTTTGACAAGAACCTATAGTAACTGTAGTTTTAGTATTATAGTAGTTATTTTGATTGTAATTTATTTGCTCGATTATTATTGTGATTTTATTTGCCTATCCATCTTAGTACCTATTCGATTAATACAACATTACCCAAATTCTATATGGACCGACGCCCTACTTGCTCAGTCCTAGAGATTAGGGTATTATAATTTGACCCACTTCAAATTTTGGCAACGTTGCTGGGGAATTTAATCTATAATTTTTATTAATTTAGGGTATAGAGAGGTTGTTTTAGGCCTTTTTTTGTTTTTATTTTTTATTTTTTTATTTACTAGATATTTGTTTATTCTAATTTTTTTTTATCGTAGAGTTATAATTTGTTAATGCTTAGTAGGAGCACTAGTGATAGTAACTTCCTTTTTGATCTTGACATTGATCTAACCATATGTACTTTATGCAGGGAACAAAGGCGAAGGATAGAGAACCAACTGAACTTTAATAGAATGGCTCAACCAGAGAGAAGGACATTAGGTGATTTTGCCATGCCCAATATCTCGAGTAGTTTTGGTGGAATTGTGGCTTCGGCTATTGCCAACAATAACTTTGAGATCAAGCAAAGTATTATCCAGATGGTACAAAATAATCAATTTGGAGGCTTACAAGGAGAGGATCCTTATGCTCACATTTTGACTTTCCTCAATGTGTGTGCAACCTTCAAGATAATTGGAGTGATGGATGATGCAATACAGTTGAGGCTTTTTCCATTTTCGTTCAAGGACAAGGCACAACTATTCCATTTTCATAATGAGGTCACTACTTTCAAGAAAAATGGAAGTAAGACAATCTATTCAGCTTTGGAAAGGTTTAAGGAACTATAAAGACAATGTCCACATCATGGTTTGCCGACATCAATATTGATGGATGAGAACATAAACATCATCAATACAACTTCTAGTGGGAAATGGATGGATAAAACAACTACAGAGGCCATTACATTGCTCGAGGAACTTGCAACTCAAGGGTAGATGGGTGAAGAAACTACTATAGCAAAGGAAAGAAGAGTTTTGGAACTTGATACAATCAATATGCTTAGTGCAAAAGTGGATGCCCTCACCAAAATGGTAAGTAAATCTCAAGTTAATTCATTAGAATGTACTAACCTTGTTTGTGAGACTTATGGAGGAAATCATTCATGTTCTCAATGTAATATGAGTGCCAATGAAGATGAGAATTATATCCAAGGACGTTTTAACCAAAGAGTAGGACTTAGCTCAAACTCATATAACCCTCAATGGACGAACCATCCTAGATTCTCATGGTCAAACCCATCTTCCTAATTGAACCCCCAAATTAACCCAAACACTAAACCTCAAAACCCACCTAGATTCCCTATAAAGCAACAACCCTTCAATTATCCCTAATCTAAACCTAACCTAGAGAACCTTATTGAGCAATTTTTCAACCAATAAATTGCCATCAATAAACAAAATGAGGAGTAATTTAAACAAATATCTTCTAAGCTTGAAAAAATTACTGCTCATAACTGAATCCTTGAAACACAAATTTCCAAACAAGCTTCTTCCTCTAATGCTAAACCCTTAGGAAAGCTTCCAACCCATCTGGAGTATGCACAAAAGGAGACTTGCCAAGAAATTACATTGAGGAGTGATAAAGAGGTTGAAGGGAGCTCTAATAAGAAAATAATAATAATGGCTGATGATGAAAAGCTAGGGATCAAATAAGGGGAGGTAAATGGTACAAAAAAAGATGAGAGTAAGTTGCAAACTAAGAAAGAAGATGCTATATCACCACAAGAAATCACTATCACTATACCATTTATGTTATGTATGCTTGATCATAATGTGTAATTTGCAAACCAGTTATTTATAATTAAAGTTATAATATTTTAGTGGAACTTTGATTGGATTCACTTAAGAATTGAATTCATTTGGAAACAAAGAATTCATCTTAAAGGAATAATTAGTAGATTTACTTGTGCTTTCCTTGTCTATCTCTACAATACACTGAGAGAGCTTGTAGACTCTAGATGGGAATATCCTAGATTGACAACGAGAGTTGATTTTAGGATTTATTTGGTATAATGTTCTTTATGGTTTCTTCCTATCTCTACAATACACCGAGAGAGCTTGTAGACTCTAGGAAGGAACACTTATAATTGACAATGACAGTTGCTTTTAGGAACTTGACTTTAGTCTGACAACGAGAGTTCTTTTAAAGATTATATACACTAATTTCTAGTCATTAAGTCAAGAATAATTAATTGATATATCCTTATTGATTGTCATTGTAATTCTTTTATGTTTTGACAAGAACTTATAGTAATTGTAGTTTTAGTATTAGAGTAGTTATTTTGATTGTAATTTAGTTGCTCGATTATTATTGTGATTTTATTTGCCTATCCATATTAGTACCTATTTGATTAATACAACATTACCCAAATTCCCTATGGATCGACACATTACTTGTTTTAAATTAAGTCTTAGAGACTAGGGTATTATAATTTGACCTACTTCAAAAGCAATAAGAGAAGAGAAATGTTAGGACAGAAAGAAAGAATAAAAATGCATAAGGGAATAAGAAAATGAGTGAAAATAATACGATAAAAAAAGAGTAAAATAAATACATAAAAACATTGAGTAGTTAAAGGAATTAATGATGGTTACTTGGAAAAGAGATAATAAAAAGGTGAAAAGACATTACCCTTATTAGGAAGAGACATCACTTTTGAATTGTCTTTAAAATGCTTTTTTCTAATTTTATAAACATGTGAAAAAGAAATAAAAGGGAAAAATTAGTGTGGTTAGGAATTAAGTAAAACCAACAACTAGAACTAGGGTTAAATTGGCAAGCAAGTGGGGATGAGGAACGAGTCAGCATGTATGTGATGACTTGGCAATTCTTATTTCTATCACTAATTGGCACCATCGTGACAACTCAACACCTCCTAGCTATGTAACAAGTTAGCGTTGTGGTGATAACTCAATAAGCTTTGGTTCTATAACGAGTCAGCACTGTAATGATGACTCGATAAGCCACTTTCTTAATATATATGCTTGCTGAAATAAATAAGGAGAAGAAAAAGTTAATATAAATAAAATTAATTGAAAGAAAGTAATGTGTATGTGTTCATTCTCAAAGAAGAACATATGCAAATAAATTAGAAACACATCAAAGAAAAGCAAATTTATACTAAACATCAAATAAAAGATAAATTTAAAGTATAAAAAAGTATTAACATAAATTTAAATAATTAAATAAAATAAATACTAATAAAACTATACATACTATTGAAACTAAATTATGGTTCAAAAAAATCCAAAGATAATAAAATGACATAAAATAAAATAAAATGACATAAAATAAAATAAGATACCAAAATAAAGAAAATGTGTAAATATTACCTTGCTACATTTAATGGTCTATAGCTTGACCTTACCTTTGTGAAATTAAAGTCAAAAGAGAGGGATTGGCCTTGCTTGATCAATTGCTTCATTAATCAAATATGGCTTGAGATGATGGCCATTAACCTTGAAGATTTCCCCTTTATCATTGGTAATTTCAACTGCTCCATAAAGATGAACTTTTACAACCTTAACTTCAACTTACCCGGAAATAATTTTAGTTTAGAATTATGAAGTAGAAAAAGTTCTTCTTCATGAAATTCCTTCTTAACTAATGGCTTATCATGCCACAACTTAGTATGATCCTTATACAACTTTGGATTTTCATAAGCATTCATTCTTAATTCCTCTAATTCATTAAGTTGAAGTAGGCTTTTCCTACCTACTTTCTTCAAATCAAAGTTCAAAGCTCTTATTTCCCAATATGCCTTATGTTTAAGTTCTACGAGCAAGTGATAAGACTTCTTATAGATCAATTGGTAAGGGGTAATGCCAATTGCCATTTTAAAGGCTATCCTATATGCCCATAAGTCATCATCTAGCTTTAATGCTCAATCTTTCCTTGAAAAAGAAACCATTTTCTTAAGAATCCATTTAATCTCTTAATTACTCATCTTAACTTATCCACTTGTTTATGGATAACATGGAGTAGTAACCTTGTGTGTTACCTCATATTTCTTCAAAAGAGTCTCTATCACTTGATTACAAAAATATGAACCTCCATCACTAATTAAGGCTCTAAGAGTACCAAACATTGGAAAAATATTTTTCTTAAGCATCTTATAGTTGTTATTGCTTCAACCTATTTTAAGACATAGTCAGCCATAACAAAAATATACTTCTACCCTAAAAAATAAGTAAATAGACCCATGAAATCTATGCCCCAAACACTAAAAAGCTCAACCTTAAGTGCTCCATTCAAAGGCATCTCATGTTCCCTATAAATATTACCCATTCTTTGGCACCTATTACATGTAAGCATAAAATCTCTAGCCTCCTTGAATAATATAGGCCACCAAAAACCAATTTGAAGTACTTTAGATTTTATTTTTTACACTAAAGTGTCCACTTACATCTAAGGAGTGATAATGTCTTAAAACATTTTGAACTTCATATTAAGGAATGCACCTTCTAATCAAACCATATGCACATCTCTTATAAAGTAATGGTTCTAACTAATAATGGAATTTACTATCGTGCAAGATTTTCTTCCTTTGTCTATAATCCAATCCATAAGGAAGAATGCCACTTACAATATAATTTGTAATATACACAAACCATGGAAGTTCCTTTAATGCTAAACTAGGTCGATGTTCACCATGAAATTTCTACTTAATTGGCACACCATCATCATTCCTTTTTAATCCTTTTTTATCTAAACTTGATAGATGATATGCAATAAGGTTCTTAGTTCCTTTCTTATCTCTCACTTCATAATCAAACTCTTAAAGCATTAAAATCCGCTTTTGGAACCTAGGTTTTACATCATTCTTAATTAGAAGATACTTAAGGTTAGTGTGGTTTGAATAAACAATTACTTTTTGCTTTACAAGATATGCTCTAAATTTGTTAAATGCATAAACAATAGTAAGTAACTCTATGAGCAACCTCAAATTTTTTTATTTTAGTTCTTTGTTACTTTTTTATATAGTGTAGTGGGTCCTTCCATTTCTAAGGGACATGGAAACTTTATCGAATAGGGACAAATGATTATTCTCAAGGGGATAAGACACTTTTGACTTTATGGAGTTGCCACCTAATTTTTAGAAAACTAGGAAAAGAAAGAGACAACATTGGGTCACTCAGCAAGTATTGGCCCCAACAGAGATTTTTGAGTATGAGGGATTGCGTATACTTTTTGATTATTTCTTATTATATGATATTTTTTGTATAGCTACTATAACATTTTAGTTTTGGTAATGATAGTTTATATTTCATTCACACAACATATCAAATAGTATAAGGCAATAAAGCTAAAAATTTTATTACATCACTTTTTGATAAAATACATATAAAAAAGGAAAGATTACGAAAAGATAAATCTAATATGATTGGTCTACAAGAATAACATGACCATTTACATAACTTAAATGATATGATGATCATGCTTGTAGTGATTATTTATGCTATGATGATGTATAATGATAACATAAAGGGTGCGTGAGGTCATCACTGGATCGAGAGCATGATGACTCTATTTCAAGGCATGAACTTTTCATATTATTGACATTTATAATGTGATTTCATGATTTTGAAAATAAAGGATGCAAAATGAATATGTGAAATGAGCATAATAAAACATATATTATTCATATAGCATGCAAGATTGCCAACTTCATCATGCAAGAACAATAGCATTCCCAAATGCTAGCGACAGTAAAATAAAATACAATATCAAACACAATGTGATAAAATAATTTATGGTCCTCAAACTTTACTATGTTTGTAAGAGCTTTGAAGCTTTATCTTCAAGAGATTATCAGGCTTTCCTCATTGAGATTTTCAAAATGACAACATAATGATGCTAGATTATTTACCTTTGAAGCCTGGTTTGATAAAAATGAAGCTTGGTTTGGTTGAAAAGGGATCTAACAACTAAAGGGAAAGGCTATGGGAGAGCAAAACTTTATGGAAGGGGGTGGGTTTCCAGTGCTTTTAATTAGACTAATTTTTGAGTGTGTGTGTTTCTACTTGCTTCCTCCCCCCAAAAATGTGGTGTAGAGGGGTCTATTTATAAGAAAAGAAATATGTAGAATATGGTGGTGTAGGTGTGGTCAAACGTGTATAAGGGGATTTTTATGTGTGGTGTCACACAGTGTGCACGTGGTCACATGCTTGGCAAGTGGTCATGCGTGCATGTATTCATTTTCATGCACACTTCGAAGGTCTATGAACTCTCCCTAGGTTTCACGCAAGTTGTTTTAAGGGTCGTTCTTAAGGTTTTTAGGCTTTCAAACATGTTTTTAGTCTTTATTTTGCCAAATTCAGCTTTAATTTTAGCACATGACACCTAGGGGTGTTTACACGCACTTCTAAGAAATATGAGTTAATGCTCGAGTTGTGTTGGACCATTCAAGCACCACTTTCAAAGGTCTTGGAGCCCTCTAGATGTGTTTTCAAAGTTTGTTTTTTCAAATTTGATTTTCATTTTTTCACAAAGCTGAGTCCCGATCTAATGAAATGTGCAATGGCCTAGTGAGATGAGTATTATGAGAGGTGTTTTCTAAAAATAAACCAGTTGTTGTTCCAATAGTTTGTATTTTGCAAGGTTAGAGCATAATTGAATGGCTCGATGATCGAATTTGCACACTAGTGGGGTCGGTTAGTTGTTTTAAGGTTGCATACTTTAGAGGTGTTATGAATGATCAGACTCTAGTTATCTTGAGGATTTGTTTCACTGTTAAACCTTTTTGGGCATGGCAGTTGCCCCCTACTACACATATGTTGCATAACCACCTTGCACTAGTTTAACTACATGTAAAGAAAAAACTGTAAAGATGCAAAAAGGTTTTAGTGAGGAGAGAGGTATTTACCTATGGGTTGTCTTATAGATGTCTTGTTAAGATTTGATTACTGTTGTTGTGTTTTGTTCCTTTTCGTTGTTGGTGGTCATGCAAGGTGTGATTTTAGGATGTATGCAAGCTTGTGACTAATGCAACATGGGTATGACTATAACCTTTTTAGGTGTCACGCAAATAAAGATGCTGCTAAGCAGAATGTGAATATGACTATAACCTTCTTAGGTGTCACGCAAATGAACATGTGACTATAAGCTTTTTAGGTGTCACGTGAAATGAACATGAGACTATAACCTTTTTAGGTGTCACACCAATGAACATGAGATTATAACCTTTTAAAGTGTCATGCAAATGAACATGTGATTATAACCTTCTTAGGTGTCACATGAATGAACATACTATTATGACTTTCTTAGGTGTCATGCAAATGAACATGCGACTATAACCTTCTTAGGTGTCATGCAAAATGAGGATGTTATTAAATAAATGAAAATGAAACTATAACCATTCTTAGGTGTCACACAAAATGAGGATGCTACTAAGCAAAAGAGATGTGACTATAACCTTTTCAAGTGTCATGCAAAATGAGGATGCTACTAGGCAAAAAGATGTGACTATAACCTTTTTAGGTATCATGTAAAATGAGGATGTTACTAAGCAAATGAAAATGTAATATAGTAGTGTGGATGCTTATAAGCAGTAAGGAGATGCTTCTAAGCAATGAAAGTGCTTCTAAGATATATGAATGCTCCAAAGTAATGTGAATGCTTCTAAGTAATATGAGAGTGCAACTAAGCAATGTGAGAATGCTCCTAATCAATATGAATGAGTTAGTAGTGATGATGTAGTGATTTGTCACATTGAGGATATTATTATTATGATTTGGAGTAAGGTATCCTTATAATGAATTTTCCTTACTCTTCTTCTGTTGTAAAATGTTGAGTTTTGTGAAGAAATTGGTGCACACATAGTGTCTTTAGATGGATGGAGTCCTCATTAATGCACTTTTATGGGAGCTTGGTGCATATCTTATTCTCAAATGGAAATTTAGGACTATGGAATGAGTGTACAAAGTCTCAAAGTGCACATAAAACCATAAAAGAGTGCGTAGAAGGGGGAAGTGTGCGTGACTATGCGTAGGGGCGCATGGTCACACACTTGTGCATGTGGTCACATGCCTAGCACAGGGTCACGTGCTTCCTCCCTCCTAGTTTATTTAAATGGCTATTTTTGGAGGTCTTGGGAGGCTTCTTTTAGACTTTTTAAAGTGTTTTCTAACTTTTCTTGACCTTTTTTTGTGTTTTGGGTGCTTTCTGCTATGTTTTTGCCTTTGTACTTCAAAAGGAGTTCCCTAATATTCCTAAGGGTCTAGAGGACATTTTTATTGATGCTGATATTGATCTTGAGGGTGACTTTACAAAGGCTATTAGGGCTGGGATGTCAGCAACAGGGACTAGCATATATGGTGCTTAAAGTTTTTAGACTTATAGGCTTTATTAGGGAGATCTAATCCCTATTGTTCATAGTTAGGAGACTCATGCTTAGGTGTGTCATCATCGTGAGGTAGGTCCCTCTTTGCCCTTATTTTTGAAAGCTTGTTCATTGACTGTTTTGTTGTATGAGGTTGTTGTAGTTATAGTTCTATAGCTCTTATGATAACTATCTTGTCTAGCATTATTGTAAATGCTAGTGGTTGATAGCCCTTGCTTTATTTTCTTTTTATGATTATTTGCTTACAGTGATGCTTTTCTTTTAACCTTGATTATTTTGATCCTATTGAGTGACAGAGAGAGATGTGTTAGTATTTAGTAGTTGTGTAAATGTTTGATAGTGTACCTATTGTTTGTAGCCTCATAAGTATGTCACTATGCTACCTAATAGTTTCAGTCAGGGTCTCCTAATGTGTGTGAAGCAGATGGTTGCTGAGAAGGGCTTCGATGGAGTGATTGCCGCACTTTCTTATGATTTGTATGCATTGAGTCAAATTGTTATGCATGCATTAATAGATTGGTGGATGGACACAACACATACTTTCCATTTGCCTATCAAGGAGATGATTATTACCCTATTGGACTTTGCTACCATCATTGGCTTAAACTTTTCTAGAGAGCCCATTCCTTTTAATGATGTGGAATATTCCATTGTTATGGTGAGGAGGCATCTCATGAGGGATTTGCTCAAGGCAGTCACTCCTATGAAGTCTGGTTGCCCGTATCTTGCTTGATACACAACGTTTGTTTCTCTGTATGGGTTTTTTATGATGATGGACTCGTCTCAGTAGAGTAGCTGTTCATCGCTTTTTATTTTATTTTTTTGGTACTATTATCTTCCTGAGCCCTTTGAGTATGGGTGATTTGTGATTGCTGCCCATCTTGAGAGATCTAGATGGCTTGATGGGCCATTGCTAGGGTACTGTTACCTTTGTTCATATGTACTTAAGACTTGATGTAGCATGCTGAGGTGGCTTAAGGGTCTGCGGATGCTTGTTCATGTTGTACATGAGTAGGATATCTATTCTCTATTCTTTTTGCTTTTAGTTTATTATTTTTGTCCCTCTAATTTTGACAGATTTGAGCATATGAGTTTAGGATTCTCCCTAGTCTGATTGAGCATTTCTAGGAGGATGGCTTCCATCATTATTCTTGTTGGATTAGGAAGACAACTGATTTGATTGAGGATTGCATAGTACCTCAGGACCATATGAGGAAGCTATCCCATGATCAGATATGTTTGACTCCTACTATGTTTGTTGTTCCTTTCTTTGGGATCATTCATTTATTATTACCTCTTTGAGTATATCTTTCTTTACTGGTAGATGGGAAGATCTCACTAGACAGTAGAGATGGTGGCTACATGGTAGCTGATCGAGAGACAAGTGTTGCCCTCTGGCTTTATCGGCAGGGTGTGGTGTTTGGGAAAACAAGTCCATCGTTTGTGGGATGGCTCATTTATGAGGAGAGTTCCCATCCCTCCCCCTAGTGACATGTTTTAGGGCCATGAGCTTTATGGTGATGATCTTTTACTGTTATTATGGGATTCCCCTTTAAGAGCCTCTTAGAGAGTGTAGGTTTGCCTTATGCGGATGTATTGATCCCTCATATGGTTGATGTCATAGATTGTGGCACCTTTCCTTCACCTCCACCTTCTTACGTAGATGCATCTCATCCCTCAGGTTCAAGGATTAGGCCATTATGCAGGTCATTAAGAGTTGTTGCTTCTGATCTAGTAAGCCTTTATTCCTATTTTAGTGCAAGCATGTAGCAAATTTTATTAGTAATAATTTGTAATTGACATGAGTTGTGAGAACTTATCTGTAGTGATGTTAGAGGAGATTTAGTTCTCACTTTAAGGAGGATAAGGGCATGCTCTACACTGAGGTGACTTCTCATGCTAGTGGTGTGGCTTTTAGTAGCACTATCCTTGGGGATTTGATGGTTCAACCGTCTTTGTCTTTGCTTGGGATTGATATCCTTGGAAGAGTAGTGAGCTTTGATTTTTCTAGACCTAGCTTTCCTTAGATGGGTGTTGCTCTTATTGATGCTACCCATGTTCACGCTCTTCACTTATTCTTACCCATTGTTTCATTTATTTAATGAGTGGTGGTTGACCTATTTACTTGTCTTTGTAGATTCCTATCTCCTCTGGTCAGTACTGGTATACTATTGTTAGGAGTGCATAGCATTACTTTTTAAAGTTCACTACCACTTAGAGGGTATGCCTTCTTTTATTGTACCCATTTATTTTATGCTTATATTTTTTGTATGAGTGCATGATATGCAATGTGTAATACAGGTTGAGCACTATCTCACTAGTCGCGAATGGGAGCAGGAGCATGCAGCTTATCGTGATCACATTAGCAAGCTAGAGTCACAGCTAGCATCCTTTGCAATGAACAATGATGAGTCAGGGTTAGACAAAGGGGATACTTGAGTAAGATTAGTGCTTGCTTTTAATAGTAGCCATGGCTAATGTAGTTGTTTTAGGAGCTAGATGTAGGACTTTTGGCTTGTTATTTGCTTTGTTCTATTTTTTTCCTGAGATCATGGACTCTAGGTGTTGTATATTGGCATTGTTCCTGCATGTTGTATGATGCTTGTATGATGATGACTATATATGCTTCCTGTTGTGTATCATTGATGATGTTTGCCATTATTGTTGCCTGCCTTTTTTCCCTTTTTTTCCTAAGGCATCTCCTTTTGGAACTTTTCATACTTAGATAGGTTTTCTTTTTCTTCCCTTTTTTGACTAGGGTATCCCCTTTAGGAGCTTTTCATACCTAGCTAGGCTTTTTTTTTTACTATACAATAGTGGCTAATCTCAAAGAGAGAGCTTAGAGATGATGATAAGAACCATGGTCATGTAATGAAGGTAAATGCAAAGCATGCTTGATGCAATTCACTATGATAAAATGTGTTGCATTTTTCAAAGACATTTTGCATAAATTGGTAATCATTCTTATTTCACAATAATCACTTAAGAAAAGAACAAGTGCATTTGTACAAATTTTGAATTTAAGGTTACCTATGTCCTTAACTAGCCTTCTCATGTTTTCTAGTTAAGTATTTTCTCTCTTTTCCTAATTTTTGCCTGAGCTACCATTTTCAGGTTTTCAACTCAACAAGAAGTCCTTAACTTTTTTTTGAGCTGCCATTTTTTGGTTTTCAACCAAGAATGATAATTTTTTTTGCCTTTGACAGAGTTCTTCTTCAAGTGGTTAATATTGACAAGTTTAGAGAATTCATTGGCTTCAGAATTCATCAGTTTGACTGCTCCTTTTGATAGGACATGTTTGACCAAGTATGGGCCTTCCTAGTTTAGTCTGAATTTCCCTTTAGGGTTTAAAATGTTCTATCTTATTTCCTTTAGCACCCAGTCTCCTGCTTTCACACTCTTATGTTTTACTCTTCTATTGAAGGTTTTGGCTAGTCAAGCCTAATACAACTCTTTGTAACATAGAGCCTTGAGCCTTTGGCTATTTAAGAGAGTGAGATTATTGTGCCTCTGTTGAGCCCATTATACTTCTGGCAATTCAGATTCGATTACTACCTGAAGAAACTTTATTTTTATTTCGATTGGAAGAACTACTTATGATCCATTCACTAGTGAGATTGAAGTTGCTTATATTGAAGTTCTAACTATTGTTTGGTACCCCTATAAGGCATGTGGAAATTTATCTGCCCAGTCTCAATAAGTCTAAGTCATCTTTGACAAGATCTTTTTAATGTTCTTGTTTAAAACTTTGACAGGCCCATTTGGTTGTGGTCGGTAAGGAGAAGATTTGTGACGTTCCTCCTTATAACTCCTTAGTAGCACTCTAACTTCCCCTTAGAACTAGACACTATTATTAGAAATGAAGTGATGGGAGACCCCATATCAGTAGAATAGGTTTCAATTTCATTTAGACATCAGATTTGTAAACCATTTGAGGTTCTCCTATATAACACACCCTGGTGCGATGTGAATTTTGATGCTAGTCGCTGGATGACTACTTTGTCTCTTTCATCTACTTGATCAGTATAGTCTCGTTCCTTCAGATATCTCTAGATGCCATAAAACTAGGGCTTTTCAACTATTTTTGTCTTCACTATTCTGTGGTTTTTATGACAAGGTTGTCATGATCTGAGTAGAATCAGAGGCTTCATGGGCATTTCAGATAGCCCTTCCCATACTGATTATAGGAAAGTAAGTGCATCTGCCATTTGATTGTGACTACCAAGGAGGTGAATGAATTTGCATTTTTTGAAGGACATGGTGAGTGGCCTCAAGTGGCTCGTATAAGGGTTTAAGTGCTACTTTTTTGGTTCCTACACTTTCATGGCATGATTGATTACTATCATAGAATCTCTAAAGATTTTAACTTCTATGAAATCTAGGGCTATTAGTGCTTATATTTTGAGTGTGCATGCCTCATATTTTGCTTCATTTTCTGTGACTCTGAACTTCAGCTTTTTAGCAATTGGTACTACTTAACCTTCTAGAGATTGAAGTATGACATAGATTCCTATGCCGAACTAATTGACTGCTCCGTCAAAGTACATGCACCATCCTTGGATCTTAATGGCGAAGTTGAGGTCATCTGAGAAGTCCAGTTGGATTTCTTCTGAGTTTGGAATGAGCTTGAGAGCTAGAAATTTAGCCATTACTCTCCCTTTTACTGCCTTCTTATTTAGATATTGCATGTCGAATTTTGTTAGTAGTACCAACCACTTGGGAAGTTTCCCGACTAGAGAGGGATCTTCACAGAGGCACATTATAGGGCTTATCTTAGACACAACTTGAATTTTATAAAATTGAATATACTGTATGAGTATCTTTATTGCCCATACCATTAGCAGATATATCTATTCCACTTGGTTGTATTTCTCCTCATATGATAACATCTTCTTGCTCAACTAGTAGACCATCTGTTTTACTTTTATTTCTTCCTATTGGGCTAACATTGCACCAATTGCATTCCCTTCAATGGCCAGATACAAGGTTAGAGGTATCCCTAGTTTAGGTGGTTATAGAATTGGTAGGTTGGCTAGGTAGCTTTTGATTGTCAAATGCTAGCTAACATTGTTCATTCCATTCAACCGGCTGATCTTTTCTAAGTAGCTTGAAGATCGATTCACACATTGCTATTAACTTAGCGATCAATATGTTGATGAACTTTAGTTTCCTTAGAAACCCGATGATTTCTTTCTCTATTTTTGTCATTGGCATCTCTTTAATGGCTTTTGCTTTATCTGGATCCATTTCAATCATATTTTGACTGACAACATACCCCAGCATCTTTCCTGAAGTGACCTCGAGACTTCACTAATTGGGCCTATTATAGTATAAGTCTTTTTAGTTTTTGCTTTACTAGTTTGCACCTTACTTTGGTAGGAATGAAATGTTGAGTAATGTCTTTTTCAATACCAGGCATATTATTGTATGTCTAGGCAAATACTTTTGAATATTTTATTAATATTTTTCAATTTCTCTCCTCCCTTAAGGGGTAAAATATTTCAAAATATGGAAAATATGTCATTCAAATTCCATGCGAATGTTAAATGATTTAGCACATTTGGAATGAATGTCAAATATGCTAATGCTTTGGTCAATGCAATGCACACTACCATCAGGAAAGACATCAAACAAGTAAGCAAAATCCAATTTCATTGCATTAACTTTAGAGTTCATTACATCATCATTTTCAAATAAAGAATAAGTACAAAGATCTTCATCAACAATGTCTTCAAATATGATGTCATCAAATGCTTGATTCGAAGTTGGTAATAGCCTAGGCATTATTGATAGCTTCACTCTCAGATTTTATCTCCAAGTTTTTTCATCAGCTCACAAATATCATTCTCAGTGATCTTATCCAGTAAGTGCTTCTCTTTGAGGGTGTAATTAAAGATCCTGAACCCTAGTTTTTTTGTTCTATTACTCATCCATTCCTTTACTAGTCCTTGATAGACTTAGGTTGAGCTTTTAGCCACAAAATAGGTTGATTTATTAGCCCTAATATGGTTTTCAGGATCATACCCTAGACCATTTATACTGGTATGTCCTCAAAAGTTAAGGAATACTGTGACTCCAATGTTTCTTCCTCCTAATCATGTTCTAGGTAGATATTGCATCTTCTTCATTATAGCAGCAACTTTAGGATTGACATGGCTATCACTGATCATAGAAACCTAGAATCCTAGTGGGACCACATTCAAACAACTAATAATGTTATTTATTTTAGTAAGGATGGTTACGATCTTTCCTTTCAAAGGGAACTTGATCTTCTGCTGTAAAGTGGAAGGTATGCCCCCTAGTGAGTGGAACCTAGATCTTTATAATAGCAGGGCAAAAGTTGGAGGGATGTCATGGAAGGTAAATTCTATTTCTGATTCAATATCTCCCATTGTAACTACTGCCTTGAAAGCGCCGATGACTAGTTTCTTTGAATCATCATAGGCTCGTATGACCACATTGGATTCTTCTAGGTTTTTAACCTTCATCTTAAACTTGTGTAGCAACCTCAGGGGGCAAACATTAGTGGTAGACCCATCATTTACCATAACACATGTGGTCTTCTTAACCCTTATAATTACCTGTATAAAGAGAAGACAATTGTGGACTCTTCCCTCAAGAGGATCTTTATCTGAAAAGGTGATTGCATTGGAAGGAGCCTTCATTAGAGAGGCTATCATCTCACAATGTCAGTCATTAGTGGCAATCTTTACTTCATCTAGTACTATAAGTAGGGCATCTATATTCTTCTTGGAGGTCATGAGTAGGTCCTAAATATTAGCTTTTGCCTAGGTTTTCTTGTGCTATTTGAGGATAGTGTCTTCCTCTTTGACTAGAGCTTGATCCCTTACTACCTCTTTCTCCTTATAGGGTTCTTTCACTTTCTTAAGAGGTTGATATACCTACCCATTGTGAGTTACATAATTAACTACTAGTTAAGACTTCTCAGTTACCTACTTATCAACTTTTGTGTTGTTGTTCTGGTCCTAGACAATGATTTAAAGATCATCAGAGTAGTACCATATGTCAATCCCCATAATTTGTAGGTTTTGAGGCTAAATAGTACTAACCATTCCATCTTCATTGTCAAATTCTTCTCCCTACCCTGAGGGTACTATGTCTTTTAAGACTGTGTGGGTAGTAAGAGTAGCTGTGTACTTGACTAGTGAATCCTATACTTCATGGTTCCTACTAAGATTTTTTTCTGTCTACTTCTTATGAGTAAGTGCAATCAATCACTTTACCATTCATAGGGAGAGCTGTATCCTTAGCTTTCTTTGTCATCATCAAGTGGGGAAGGAATTTTCAAGGCATTGAAATGTATTTAAATGTAGAAGGGCATTACTCATGTTCACTAGAATTAGGAGGCTCAAGAATGGGATTTGAGGGTTTGTCTTTTGAGGGCTTATCTTATGTTATTTGTATTAATTGGATTGATTTTTCGACCAGACCTTCTGGTAGATTGGAGGTCAACCATTTTTATAAAGTTAATAAGGTTTTGGATTGCATTTTTGAGAGTTTTGCATGTATCAATGGCTTGGCCAAACATTTGGTGAAAATGGCAGAATAAGTTTTAGTTAATTTTAAGTGGTAGTGGGTTTGGAAGAGGGCTAGGTTCTTTTGGCTGTAGGAGGTTCTTTTGTTGAAGCCTTTGGAATATTCTGGATAGTAGGAAGTTGAAGTTTGAGAATTTTCTTAGTGGTCTAATGGCATTGATAGATGGTGAGTTATGGGTGTTAGGTTGGATTATGTTTATTTCTATGACTCAAGTGAAGGTGTTTAATTAAGTCTTGTAGTGAAAAGTGTGTTTGGCTTGTTGAGGTTCCTCATCCTCAATTCTAATCCTAGCCTGATGGAGAGCTTTGAATTCAAGATAATGAGCAATTATCATATATTTTTTGAAGTGTGGTAGTGCCCCTATGATTATTAGCTCCATTTGTTCATCCTCGGGAGGACGGTTTCTCATTTTAACTACCTTTCCCCGCCATCTGGTGACATAATAAGTGAAAGCTTCACCAAACTTCTATGTTATGTTCTTAAGGTCCCTTCAAATGATCTCTAACTAAGTGATGTATTCATACTACTTGACAAACTTATTAGTTAGCAATACCCATTCATTTTTTATTTCATTTTCAAGGTTAAAGAACTATGCCCTAAGTCCTTCCTCTAGTGATATAAGAAGAATTGAATAATCTGTGATTCTATAAGCTTTTTGGTAGCCATAAAGGTGGCATATTGCCTTAGATGGACCCTCAGATCTCCTATTCTGTCAAACTTAACAAAGTTTGGTAGCTTAAAATCATCTCGAAGTGGCTCATCTTTGAATAGTGCCAGGTCAATAAAGCTTTTGGAGGCATGAGTTCCCTTATTTTTGAAGGTGAATTCCAATTGAGCCATCTAGTTAGCCAATAGTTTGACCTCCCCTATCAATTTAGGATTAGTAATGTTAGCAATTTTTGTAAAGTTTAGTGCATTTCTGAGATCTTAGTAGTAGTCATTGTCATCATCAGCTTGAATTGGTGTACAGGGAATTCTATTTGCCTTATCTACCCTCAGGTGAATATATGCAAATGCTTTATTTAGTGGTGTGCTATTCCCATCTCAAGTACTTTTGGCTTTGATTTGGGCTTGGAGGATTTCAACTATAGAGTCATTAGTGAGTAACTTTTAGGTCCCCTCTTTTAGCTTGTCTATGAATTGTTGACAGGAGGTATCTTCTTGGTCACCCATATTTGAATGTCATATTCCTATGCATTTATTAGGGTTAGTTAAATGAATAATCCATGATGTGTGCCTACAAAAGAAAGGGGTGAGCATGTATGCATGGAGTGGATGCAAAAATCCTATAATGGAAAAATGATTATTCCTCTAAGAAATAGTGGTTATTATGTGCTACCTACATGTATGTGATGTATGCATGATTAAAGTTAGTTACTTTTCCTTGACAATGAACAAACCAATCATAAGTAAGCTCTCGCTTCCAACCTTGTTTCTCCATGAGGTCATTTAGTCTCTTTCTTATGTGGGTTTTGAACCTATAGTCATCAAGGGACTATGGTTCCACTCTCATAACTAGGCTATTTCAATTTATGTTAATAAGAACCAAGGGTTAAACTAAGGAACAATACTCAAATGTGCTTGATGTAATTATACAATGTCAATATAAGGGTCAATTATAAGGCTTCAAATGTTTTCCAAAGCCCGTATGTGCTTGTATGTATAAGACTAAGGTCAATCAAAGGGAGTCTGAGTACTTGCCCCAATATTGTTATTCGATATGTTTACCAGGAGTTATAAGAGTATCATTTGATAGTTTATCGTTTGATTTTGCCAATATAAAGATCTACAATCTAGTTAGATTCTTAACCCCTCCATTTGATATGATAAGGATAAATGGATGAAATCTCGTAGGTTCCATCATTGAGGGATGTCATTATTTTTTAATTTGCATAGACTATTCAAGATGAGGTACATGATTCTTATCATTCCTCATGCTTCGGGCTCATATGATGTAGATGAGAATCATGTGGTCCTAAGCATAAATGTTCTATGAAAATTGACATTACAACATCATTCGATGATAGACACCATAAGGGTCATGTCATTTATGAATATCAGGTAAAATAACATGGTTAGGAAAAGGATAGCATGCATAGCTTGGTGGAATCCTAGTGGATGTTGCTACTAGTTTACCTACATGAGCTGAGTCAAGTTAAATGCTATGGGTCCCTTTAGTGAGAATGCCCCCATATGACTAGGGTTTCAAACTCTGATAAGTGAGTCTAGCATTCTTTTGATAACTCGATCGCCCCTTTTAAGGACTTAGGTTATAGACTCTTTTCATATGAGTCTAACTAATGCATAACTAAATACTAAAGGTGATAATACCATATCTTTGTTGCTCTATGACTTGAGTGGAATCATAGTGGTGATTTCATTTAGTATTATCAAGGCTTTTAGGGATAAGTGGTGCATATTGAGAAACAGTCAATTTTGAGTTGATCCCTCTTACTTAGAAGTCCCCAGTGGAGTCGTCATTGTGAGTGACCTTAAATTTCTTTGTTTTGTTTCTTTGTTACTTTGTTAGGCAATGTAGCAAGACTTTCTATTTTTGAGAAATATGGCAACTTTACCATATAAGGAAAAATGATTGGTCTGGGAGGCATGACAAGCTTTTGATTTTATGGAGTCACAAATCAATTTTTAGAAAATTAGGAACATAAAGGAACAACATCATGTCACTTAGCGAGTATTATCCCTAGTAGAGATTTTAGGGTTCAAGGGATCATGTCATCTTTTTTACTATTTCTCATTATACGACATTCGATGTATAGCTATCGCAACATCCTAGTTTTGGTAATGACAGTTTATATAGTATTCATATAGCACATCATATAGTATAAGGCAATAAAGCTAACAATTTTATTACATCTCTTTCTTGATAAAATAAATATAAAAAGGGAAATATTTCGGAAAGATAAATCTAATATGATTGACCTACAAGAATAACATGACCATTTACACAACTTAAATGATAGGATGATCATGCTTGTTGTAACTATTTATACTAGGATAATGATAATATAAAGGATGCGTGAGGTCATCACTGGACTGAAAGCATGATGACTCTATTATGGGACATGGACTTTTCACATTATTAACATTTATGATATGATTTCATGATTTCAAAAATAGAGGATGCAAAATGATGATGTGAAATGAGCATAACAAAGCATATATTATTCACATAGCATGCAATATTACAGTCTTATCATGCAAGAGCAATAATATTCCTAAATGTTGGTGACAGTAAAATAAAATGCAATACAATAAAATAAATGTGATAAAATGACTACATGGTCCTCAGACTCGACTAAGCTTGTGTGAGCTTTGAAGCTTTAGCTTTGAGAGATTATCAAGCTTTCCTTTTTGAGAGGTTCAAAATGAAAGTAGGATGATGCTAGATTGTATATCTTTCAAGCATGCTTCGATAATGATGAGGCTTCATTTGGTGGAAAAGGGATCTAATAACCTAAGGGAAAGGCTATGGGAGAGTAAAAGCTATTTGGAAATGGGTTTCTTGCACCTTCGATCTGACTGATTTTAAAGTGTATGTGTTTCTACTTGCTTCCCTCCTCCAAAATGGGGTGTATAGGGGTTTATTCATAGGAAAAAAATTGTAGAATGGGGTGGTATAGGCATGGTCACATGTGTATAAGGGTATTTTTGTGCGTGTGGCATTTTCATGCATACTTCAACGCTCTATGTGGTCTTCCTGGGATTTATGTGCACTATTCTAAGGTTGGTTCCTAGGGTTTTTGGGCATTTTGGATGCATTTTTTAAGTCCATTTTTCCAAATTCAACTTCAATTTTAGCATACGACACCTAGGGGTGTTTATGTTAATTTTTGAATGATATGTGTTGATGCTCTAGTTGTGTTGGACCATTATGAGACCACTTCTAAAGGTCTTTAAGCACTCTGAATGTGTTTCTAAAGTCCATTTTGTTAAATTTAATTTTTGTTTTTTTATGAAGCTAGCTCTCGGTCTAACGAAATGTGCACCAACCTAATGAGATGAGTATTTTGAGAGGAGTTTTATTGAAATAAACCTTTCATTATTCTGATAGTTCATATTTTGCAAGGTTGGAGCACAACTTAATGGCTCAGTGATCGAATGTGCACATTGGTGGGGTCAATTAGGTGTCTTAAGGTTGCACACTTTAGAGGTGTTATAAACAAGCAGACTCTAGTCATCTCAGGGATTTTTTTCATCATTGGACCATTTTGGGGACATTCAAATTTGAGGTATGGCAGGCTCCTTTTCCATGGTGGTATGGTTGATTTGAGCATTATCAAGTAATTTACTAACATAATAGATCACATAAGGCTTGCCTTCTTTCCTTTATCCTAAAATAGCCCCACTACAAAATTACTTGCATTACATATACTTTTAAATGGTTGCTGCCAATTAATTAGATGGTTGCAAAACAAGTGTTGAAATAAGAGCTCTCTTCAAGGTTACAAATGCATTAAGACATGCCTCATCAAACTCAAAAATAGCATCTTTAGCAAGTAATTTCCATAATGGCTTCATAATTTTGGAAAAATCTTTGATAAATATTCTATAAAACCTACATGTCTAAGGAATCTCCTTATATCCTTAACACACTTTAGAGGTGGAAAATTAGCAATCACTTCTATCTTTGCTCTATCAATTTATATACCTCTTATTAACACTAAGTGCCTAATAAAAATCCCTTCTTTTGCTATAAAGTTGCACTTTTCCTAATTGAGTACTAATCCTTGCTCCATGCACCTATCAAGAACTTTAGAAAGATTTTCTTAACAATTTGCGAAGCTAGATCCATAAACACTAAAATCATCCATGAAAACTTCTACATAATCATCAATTAAATCACTAAATACTAAAAACATGTATCTATGAAAACCAAAAGCCATATGCCTAAAGGCAAAAGTACCATATGGGCATGTAAAGGTATACTTAGCTTGGTCCTCAAGGTAAATAGGAAATTGATGAAAAACACTAAGCCCATTTAAATAAGAAAATAAGAAAAGTTGGCTAATCTCTTAAGAATTTAATCAATAAAAGGTAATTGAAAATTATCTTTCCTAGTTACTTTGTTTAACTTTCTATAATCAATACATATATGCCATCTCGTGATAGTTCTTATGGGTATTAAATCATTAAATTAATTTTTACCAACTATTAAGACATCTTTATTACAAACAACTTGAATGCAGCTTACCCATTTACTATTAATAATGGAATATATGATTCCATTGTCAAGCAACTTAGTCACCTCTTCTCTCACTACTTCCTTGAGAGTGTGATTTAGCCTCATTTGACCTTTAATAGAAAGCTTAGCATCATCAACTAAGTAACACATCACATAAAGCATCAACATTGTTATTAGGAAAAAATGAATTCACAATAAAAGGAAATTTAAAGTTAGAGTCAAGAAGTTTATATATTAGATTTGATTGAAGAAGCTTAAGCTTTAGCTTTGCTTCCTCATTTGGTGAAGTAGACTTTGAATCATCATCTTTCCTCAAAGGTTCAAACCTTAAAGTCCTATAAGGAGGAAGGTATTATATTGCCTCTAAAAGGTTTACATCACCTTCTTGCATCATGTATAGTTCAATCGGGTAATGCCTTACACATTCATGTATCACTTCATCAATGCATTCATCAATAACATCAATTAAGTCAATTATACTCATCGCTTCCATTAGTGTAAACTTCATCATTTTGAATACATTAAATTCCATATACTCTTTATTCACTTTTAATATAATCATGCCTTTTTTCATGCCAATGACTACATCTTCTATCACAAAAAATGGTCTCCCAAATAAGATCTGGATTTCCAGATCTTCTTCCATGTCCAAAACAACAAAATCAACAAGTATAAAAAATTTACCCACCTTAGTTGGCACATTTTCAAGAATGCTAAGTGGACAAGTGATATATTTGTTTGACATTAAAAAACATATATTTATAGGCTTAAGCTCTCCCAAATCATGTCTCTTATAGATGGAGTAAGGCATAAGGGTAGCACTAGCACCAACAACACATAAAGCTTTATTAAAATGATTGCCACCAATTTTATAAGGAATAATAAAACAACCACGATCCTTAAGCTTTAGTGGATATTTGGAGTATATAGCCTTGGATTCTTTAATAATAGAAAATAGCCCATGCCCCTAAATCTTTCTCTTATGATTAATAAAATCCTTTTAAAACTTGCCTATGCTGGCATGTCTCTAATGGCATCCATAAATTGTACGATAATGATGATCTCCTTAAGATAATTAATGAATTTTCCAAATTGCTTATCCAAGCTACTTCTAATGAACCTTTGAGGAAAAGGTAGTGTTTGAAGATCTACCTTAGTTTCATTAACTTTGAGTGGTGTGGAATCTTCCTTTTTACCCTTTTTAACACCTTCAACATTATCTTTACTACTAATAATAACATCATTATTGCCCTTACTATCCTTAATTTCTACCTATTCATAATCTTTTATCACTTTCTTACACTTACTAACAACATTTTCAAGATCCTTACCACTCCTCAAAATAATTTCTTGGCAAGTCTCTTTTAGTGTAAACTTCAGTTGGCTAGGAACCTTTCCTAAGGGTTTAGAGTTAGAGGAAGAGGCTTATTAAGCAATTTAGGTTTCAAGGATGCGGTTATAAGTAGCAAGTTATTAAAGTTTGAAGTTAATTTGCGTAAATTACTCCTCACTTTATTTATTCATGGTTATTTATTGGTAAATAAAAAGCTCCATTAGAGTTTCAAGGATGGATTTAGGGTATATAGGGTTGAAAGCTTGTTATTTCGTGAAAAATCTTTATGGCTTCTAAAGTTTAGTGCTTAGGTTAAATAAAGGGTTTAACTGAGAGGATAGATTCGACCATGCAAATCTAGAATGATTCCTCCATTGGGGGTTATAAGAAGTTGAGTTCAGCCCATTCTTTGATTAAAAGCTGCTTGCATATATCTCTCAACCTCATTAGAACTCACATTACATTAAGAATATGAATGAGATCCTCCACACAACTCATAAACACTATTAGCACTTTCTAAAGAATTAATTTGAGATTTGTTTACCCACTTGATGAGAGCATTTACCTTTGTGATCAATAAATTGATGGTTTGAAGCTCCAAAACTCCCTTTTGCTTTTGCCTTTATTACTTCATCATCCATGTATCCTTGAGATAAAAGCACTTCAAGCATGGTAACAACCTCCTTAGCCATTTTATTTATCCATTTCAATTGGAGGCTACATTGATAATATTCATGCTCATCCATTAACCCATTGTAGAAAATTTAAGGGATCATCCAATCGTGTATGCCATGATATGGACATTGCCTTTGAAGTTCCTCGAATCTCTCTTAAGCCAATAGATTGTCTCATTTCCTTATTGCTTGAATTTAGTGATCTCATTGTGAAACTTGGTTGTCTTATATGGGAGAAAATATTTATAAAGAAATGCTTACTTCAATTGGTCCTATGTTGTCATTAATTCACTAGGCAAACTAGTAAGCCAAAGTTATGCCTTCTCCTTAACTGAAACTAGGAAAAGCTTAAGCCTTATTACATCATCCATCATACCATTGATCTTAAAGGTTACATATACATTAAAGAGAGTCAAAATGTGGGCATATGGATACTCTACTTGTAAACCTCCAATCTGATTATTTTTCACCATTTGAATAATGCTTGGAAATTTTAAAGTTATTATTTGTAATGGCTAAAGCCATATTACCTTTAAAATTACCTGATATGTCAGGCATGGCAAAATTGCCTAATGTTCTTCTTTCCAGGTCAGCTATATTATTCAAATTTTATTCTTTCACTCATCTTTACCTTTATTCCCTATGTAAAGCAAGTGAAGTTAATTCAATTTCAGGATCAAATAGCAAAAATATCATTAGTACTTCTACTAATCCTTATTAATAATAAATAATAATAAAGGAACAAAAATTTATAATTACAAAACTATATAAAAATAAAAACTTAAAGCCTAAAACAACCTTTCTTTACCTTAAATTAATAAAAATTCTAAACAAGTTCCTCGGTAATAGCACCAAAATTTGGTTTGGGTCAAATGTAATACCCTTGTCTCTAAGACTAAGTATACAACAAGTAGGGTGTCGAACACTAGGGAATTTAGTGTAATTTTATATTAACCAAGTAGATATTTAAATGGATAGGTAAATGATATAAACAAAGATGTTAAAATGTTCCAACTATCTTCCAATTACTAATAATTACAAATTACTCTAATTAATCTAAATATACTAATAAGACTTCCAAGTAATGCATATTAGAACTACAATTTAGAATTAATCAAAAACTATAAAAGTTAACAAACGTATAAACAAATGCAATGAATGGACAATATGACCAATAAACCTTAAAAGCAACTCTTATTGTCAATTAATGGTATTTTCATTTAAAGTCTACAAGCACTCTTGTGACAACGTAGACATAAACCAAAATTGTTAAGTTTTATGCCAATTCTTAAACCATTCAAAGTAGATTTCTTATCTTTAAGTACTTTCCTATACTTTAAGTGAATTTAATTGCATTTCCACTAAAATGGCCCTAACTCTCATTATGATCATTTGATTAACAAGTCATATATGGTGATCAAGCATACATGAAACTTTCCAAAACTCAATTAAAATTAAATCATTCATGGAATTTAAAAGTTAAGAATGCAGTTCATAAGATTAATTCATCCTTACAATTCTAATTAATAAGGACATAACCAAAATACATAATGTCTAGAATAAAATAATAATAGTTGAGTATTCTAAACATCAAATAACTAATTAAAGAAAAGAGAAAAAGATTATGTTTATGAACTCTTCAATGCTCTAAAGGAAGTTACTTGATATTGAATAGTCCTCCTAATGTCTCTTTTGGACTTTTAAAAATATCTTTCACTTAGCACTTGAATTTCTCTTCAATAATAAAACTAAAATTGATACTAATTATTTATAAACAAAGACTAAGTATTTTTTTGCATATATTAACAAATTCAAGTTCATGTATTTATAGGCCTCTAAACTTCCCAACTCATGCTCCTTTCAAATGGATGTGAATGTGAAAGGGTATAATGAAGGGGTGTAGAAAAAAATTAGCATTGCTATGCCAATTTAGACTTGTCTTGGCACTGCTAGCTTTTATTATGACTCAACATAGCAATGGTGAGTTGGCACGGTTCCTTACTGTCATAAGTCAACACTATAGTGATGAGTCAGGACACTTCTTTTCATCCTTCCTTTGGCTTTCCTTGCACCTTTCTTCATTCTAAAGTATCCTAATGCATTTTTATTCATTAATTGAACCTAAGAGAACTTACAAAACACAAAATTAAAGTAAGAACAATAAAGATAAAGGTAGCAATGCAATAATTAAATGAACATAAATAAAATCTAAAGGAAAGAAAAGTATAACAACCCTAAAGAACTATACTAATTTGCATCTCATCTAGGAGCTAAAGAGCCTAGATTTTACTATGGACTTCCACCTCTAAGTGGGTTTGATCCTTCAATCCCTTCCAAAATCTTTTGGGCAAACCATTACAAACTTCCGTATGAAAAAAATATAGTGTACTCTTACAAAGCTTTTGAACTTGCTTATGACGACCTAAAAGACTATCAGAGGGAACAAAGGGAAATAGGTTGCACTTATTTCCTCTTATAGTAGCAGTAAGACGGAAGGCAATAAGAAGAAGAAAGGAAAGCCATGTGGTCTCAAGATTGCAGAGAGCGTAGCCAAGAATATAGGAAAGGCCATTATAAGGGAAGAGCAAGGCAAAGGAAAGTGTTTCTATTGCCAAAGTGAAAGAAAATGGAAGAGGTGTTGGAAACCCTTACTATTTCTTACATTTGTTTATCCTTACAAGATCTAGTAATTGAGAGAAAGTTAAGGCTTAATGAAGTGACCTTAAAGCTTAGAAATGGAGGATGTGTTACAGCCAGAGCTATAGGATCCACTTATATTGATTTATTTAATAATATTTTGTTATTGGATGATGTATTGTATGTACCTAATGCCTATAAAAACATTTTCCATATTTGTAGTTTAATTATAAAGGGTTATGAATTTCATCTTAGAAGAGACATTTTTATCATTTACTTTGGAACTGAAGTGATAGGCATGGGTTATTTGATACATGGTATATATTAAGTTGATAATATGTCCAATAATAATTAGCCTCAAATTAATGTGAGTAATGCAAAAGCAATGCTAATTGAAAATACCTCTAACTCCAATAATCTTTGGCACTTGAGATTATGTCTTATTATGGAGGATAGGATCAATAAGTTAGAAAGGATGGGAATCTTAAGCAATTTTGAATCCATATCCAATCCAACTTATGAGGCTCATTTTCAAGGCAAAATGAATAGATTACCATTTGTTGGACAAATGGGAAGAGCCAAGGATGTGATGGAAATCATATATAATAATGTATGTGGACCATTTAAAGAAATGGCTATATATGGTTTATACTACTTTATAACCTTTATAGATGAAATATCAAGGTATGGGCACTTGTTTCTTATGAAACACAAAAGTGAATTCTTTGAAATGTTTAAGGAATTCAAAGCCCAAGTAGAGAACTAAACTTGGAAAACTATTAAAACTCTAAGATCAAATCAAGGCAGTGAATACTTAAGTGCTGAGTTCATTGAGTTCCTTAAGAAACTTCATGCGAGTCAAATTATATTACCCTAGTTTATAAGACTTAGTATAGAGAAAGAAGGGTGTTGAAAACTAGGAATTTATAGAAGTTTGTATTGACTGGATAGGTACTAAAATGCATAGAAAAAAAATTGGAATAAGACTAATAATAAAAACAAATAAGAAAGTCTAAATACTAACTAATTTGTAAATCTAACACTAAACAAGAATTATAATAAATAAATATGGGAGAATCATAATTCACAATCAAATAAGAACTTAAGAATAATTATCATATAAACGTGTTGGTTGGGAATTAGTCTATAATCTTTAGAAGACAACTCTCATCATCTATTAAAAATATTTCCTCTTAGAATCCACATTCTTTTTCATGCCAATGTAAAGACAAGAGAAAATATTTAATCACTTTACACTAATTCTTATTCCCTTAAGATAAAGTCCTTATCTCTAAGTTAAATCCAATTCTTAAGCAATCTTAATTACATTCCACCAAATTAATCCAATTCTCCTTGAAAATAATTTGATTACTAAGTTACATTTGGTAATTAAGCATACATAACATAATTAAGCACCAATTGAAATTAAACCATAAACAATATAAGATAGAAATGTAGTTCTTATTCAATTCATCATTGTAATTCCCATACACGACTTAGCCAAGATGCATAATTAAAGAACAATAAGAGAAAATCAATTGCAACATAGAACAAGGGATAAAGAAAGTGAGTAGACAAACCCTTTTACTAAAATCTTCTAACACTTGCTTGGAGTAGAATAATCTTCTCTTCTTCCTTATTGACTTTGTCTCCTTCTAGTTGTTCTATCTAGTAATCATAATAATGATAATCATCATATCTTTAATCCTCTTCTCCCTTCTAAAAATCATAAATGATGTATATATAGACCTTAGAGATGGTTACAAGAGATCAAAATTTGTTTAGAATTGGAAAGGTACCCTTTGACATGAAATGTCACAACCCTATGTAGATATAGTAACTTTAAGGACATTATTGTCCATCTAGATTACCTTAACTCTAGAATATTCCTTCACAAAATTTATAGATCATTATGTTATCTTTCTAGTACAACTTGAATCACCTAATTTTGATGTTTTTTAAAGAATTTATAGCCAAAATATGAAAACTATTCAAAGCTCAAAAGTTGAAACTCTTTGGACAAACTCGGTGACGACTCAGCAAGGAGTGACGACTTAACACAAAAACTCTATGTGATGACTCAATGTCATGGTGACAAATCGACATAACTTCTAACTTACTTTTTTTGGCTTTACAAGCTCTATATTTTATTATAGAAAGTCCAAAGTTCATTCTATATATCAATCAAGCCTAAAAACATGTATAAAACACACAAACAAACATAAAAAGACACTTGGGAATAAAAATAATATTTTCATAATCAAATAAACAAAAAAACGTAACAAAAATCAAATGAAATAACAACTAAAATATCCTAAATAACTATGCATGTTTGCATTCTATCAAACTCCCACATAGTTAGACCTTGTTTTCCCTCAAGCAAGATAAGATCTAATATGAAAAAGTTTACAAAAATTTCATCTTCTCTAAAATAAATGTAGTCATCTTAGCAAATCATTTCAATTCCAAAAAAATATTAGAAAGGATGAATTAATAATTACAATTCCAATGCTCAATAATGATAAAACAAGCAAGCTTCATAGCACAAGCAACAAATTTACCAATTTATCTCAATTTACTAAGAATAGAATCAAGAATACAAAGTCAAAGTTCTAACCAAGCTACTTATCTGACGTGGTCTCTCTTTAAACATAGGAATTCTAGAGACAGAAGCAACCTTGGGACAATATTAAGCACACATAGCAACTTACTTTTCTCATGGCATTTTTAGACATTTTTATTCATAAGCATATCTATTAGATGTATTCTTTCTGAATGAATGCAAATGAGGAGCAAACTCAAATGCACACAACTTACTCAAAATACATCTACTTATGACATCATACATTTCTTTCCAAATAAATGCAACTGAGGAGCATACTCAACACAACTTATTTAAGATGCATCGCATCATAAGAATTAAATATAACTATAATTATTTTTTTTATTGTGTTTTCTTTTCTTTGTCCTCATCCAATATTGAAAACCAAATTCATATGTGTTATGGTTATAGTTTCCCTAAGGCTACCTAAGTCTCTAAGAAATCCTAAGCTTAAATCCTTATTACCTTAGCCTTAAGCATAGTTTGCAAGTTGACTAAAATATTCATAAAATTTTAAAAATAATAAAAAAGATAAAAAGAATAACTTTTGACTTGTACTAAATGAAACTTAAAATTTTATCAATTGAGAATAAAAGCTAATTATCAATTAGGAAAACATAATCTCAATAAAAAACCATAAATATTAATAAGATAACTACTTATTAAAAGATATGAGAAGAATGAAATGTAAGATAGATGCAAATATAGCAAAAGGCACTAGATGAACACCTAAACATGCAAGAAAATTAAAGCATAAACATAGATCATATCCCAAACATATGCAAAAAATATACTAATAATAAACTACTAATATCCTAATTATATCCCTTCCCCCATAATTAAAAGTGCACATTGTCCCTAATGTGATAAAAGGAAAGGAAAGGAATACTCCCATATTCATCTTTACATTGTCCCCAAAGTAAGGAAAGGAAAGTAATATTCCCATAGTCATCCTTTAGAGTAGGAGGTAGAAACTCGATTGGATATCCGCAGTGAGCAAAAAATTAGTTCAATTTGTAATCTATCTTCCATTGACGATGAGCAAGTTGCTTTTGGTGAAACTCCATCTCATTTAATTAACATTGCATTGCAAGTTGATTATTCAAGATTTGATCCCAAATTGGAGGGTGATCACTTAAAGAACCCAGTGCACTGCTAATAGGATAGGTGAGCAAGGGAACAACACCAAGTGGTGTATATTAGGGAAGTTCCTCATCTGGGTCACTCTTTGGTTGGTATGCTACTAAAGGTTCCTTAACTAGTGGGGTGCTATCAATTCCTCACCAACAAGATTGTGAATAGGAAGAGATAAATGAAAATGTTGCATCCACTACTTCTCCTCTCACAAATGCATGGTTAGTAAAATAGGAGCACTCAACAATATGAGTATAATCCTTAAGGTTGACATTCAAGGCCTTGGAAATAATGGTAACAACATAACCATGAGTCAAAGGTGCATCTTTACATGAAGCAAAAGTCCAACAAACTTGTTTCTTATTATGAACACACCATATTAAAAATAGCTCTTGGGCAGATTTTTGGTTGAATTCAGTTTTATGGAAAATGACACATGCAAGCACCTTATGTAGTAACCAATATTTCAAATCCTTAATAAACATAGCTTTGCCTCTTTCAGAGTTAAATGGTGTTTGTAAATCAGTGAGAAATGTCCAATACTCATTCAAGTTAAAGGAAGATGGGGGATCACAAAACCCATCTTTTTTAAAACAAAAAACACGTTCCATGAATGAGTAAGTTGGTGTTTCTTTCCTTGCATCCTAAATTCCAAAATTTATGAATTTTCTCATTAATGTCCAAAGTAGTGTAAAACTCAATAATCAAGTCCACATAAGTGTCTTCATGCAAATAAACAAAATTCTTAAGACCACATTATGTCAATATTTAATCAAAAGTTTCAAGCATACCCATATCATTTAAAAGAGAGTTGGTAATATACTTACAGCCTATGATTTCCCTAAACTTGATTATCGCGAACTTGGCACCTTCTTCATGGGAAAGGATTAGAAACTTAACCTTGTAAGTTGGTGCAAGATCCTCTTCTTCCTCTTGGTGTTCCTTTTCCATATGTGGCCTCTTAGAAGATGATCCTTTATTTTTTACCATGGTGATAGTGTGGCTTGAATGAAATTAAAAAATAGAAAAATAGGTAAAGAATAAAAGATGAAGATGAAAAATAAAATAAATAAAATATGGAGAGATAGGGTGTGATTCGGTTAGGGTTTGTTGAAAGAGTGATGTGAAAATCCTAAGTATGTAAATAAGAGAAAATGGGGAAGATGAAAAAATTAGAGTTGATAGAATAGAGAAGAAATGAGAAAAAATTCATTTTGAAATTAATATAATGGAGATATGGGAGAATGGGTAGTCAAAGGGGTGTATTTATAGATATAGTAGGGGTGTGAGAGATAATGAAAGGGTGTGTAAGAGGTAAGTGAAAAGGTGTGAGGTGATGTGAAAGGGCATGACCATCTTTTGAAAAAAAAACTTTTCAAATCTAAAATTTGAATTGAGTTAGTAAATAAATAGAACAAAATAAAAACATTAATAAAAAATATATAACATGTAAAAAGTACTAATTGATGGTTGTTACAAGTATATGTATGATTGTATATGTGAATGAATAAGAGACAGAAGTGGGCAAGAGTTGGTGCCGTAACTTTAGGGTACGAGTCATCCCTACGGTGATGACTCATCACCACCTCTTGTGTCCTTGGTCAAGTCATTAACTATGTGATGACTGTTAGAAATCAATTATGGTATTTAGACATAAATACATGTATTGTAAGCACAAGTCTAAATAAAGTAAATTTCAAAAATTTGCTCATCATAATAATTCATAAAATGAAGAATTTCATTTTCCCATGATTCAAATTGCATTGAAATACACAACTAAATAAATTAAGCAATATAGAAGCAAATAATTAATTAATTATAAGTTTGCAAACTTACTTGTTATAGAACTTACCCTTCCTTTTATTCAATTCCTTGAATCAAATGCTTAGCCCTCCAAATGTAAGGCCTCTAGTTTAAAACACAAAAGCCTTATCTATCACTTTCTTGTGTTAATTAAACTTAGTAACTTGTACTAATTTAATTAAGAGCACAAGTATAGAGTATATGTTTTGTATATATTGTGTTTATTTTTGGTTTATGATCCTATCATAACCAAAATTACTTAGTGATTTTTCTTAACTCTTTAAGCAAAAACTCACTTAAGCATTATTTTTCCTCTCCCTTCTCTGACCAAGTCACTTGACTTGCCTTAGATATATCAAATGATATATGTGTAGTAATTTTCCACTAAGGAAAAGTATGCATTAATTAATTAAATGATTATTAAGTATCCCACCTTAAGTATACACCTAACCATCCAAATGATTAAAAATGACACCTTAGGCATACGTTAGAAATATCCACTTAATTAATATGCCACCTTGCTTAATTCAATAATTGAGCTTGCCACCTACACATACTAAT
The DNA here is from genome assembly GCA_947683625.1 of Mallotus nudiflorus. Lineage (NCBI taxonomy): Eukaryota > Viridiplantae > Streptophyta > Magnoliopsida > Malpighiales > Euphorbiaceae > Mallotus > Mallotus nudiflorus. The sequence goes on from CANTUR010001259.1 coordinate 103,648, forward strand.
GTATAAATTTGTATATAAAGTATACATCAAATGTATTATTTTACATATTAAATTATACATATACATAGATATGGACTTTAATTAATCTTTGGTCTAAAATAAATTTTGGCCTATGTCCAAACCAATTTGGACCATTAATATAAGCCCATAAATAAATAACAACATATAGATATTTATTAATTTAATGTTTTATTAATTAATATCCAATATTAATTAAATATTAATTAATAAATAATACTCTTACTTGAATTATATTTCATGATATACTAGAATCATTGTTCAAAACTTAAATCTAATTCTATTAATCTTGATTAATTGATTAAACTCTTTTAATCAATAATTAGATTAATACTATAGGGAATAAATAAAACTCTATTAGGTGTGACTTACTAGGTTCATGTCTAAATGGCAATGAGAAAATATAATATTAAAATATAATATTATTTGAAACTCTTTTTAATTCTAAATATGAAAATCCCAATTATTCACAATTAGTTCTCATAAGCTATGAGTGACCCCTAGTATCGATATCACAGCTATCCAATTAGAAATGAATGCATATTATGATGCACACGAACCTAATCATAATTACTGTGCACTAAATTTCTTTCATTAAAGATCCCAATATAGCCTAGAGTCAAGGAATTATCAAACTCTAATAGATTTATTATATGACCTCATCTTAAGTTTTAATTATTGATAAAATACAACAAATACTAGAACTCTTTCTAGTACTGAAACTCTTTTTCAAATTTGTTGTATTTATCCTGGCCAGGAATTTATTCATCAAGAATAAACTTAGATAGCATAAGATCTATCCCATTTCACACCAGGTAATGAATCCCATCTTGGTTAAACATTCATCCCTACATTTAACTAATTAGAGCCACCACACGCCATATACCCATGTGATGATTAACGCAAGTATGTAAGCGATAACAAACTCTAACCACCTAAATGTGGATGACTATGCCACCTTAAGTCAAAGGACTATATGCACCATTATAATCTAGATTGTGATTGTTGATTATATGTGAATATCCTTGCAATCACAATACTAATGTCACTGTTCGGTTAACCCATCCATTGAGTATCCATATGTCTATTATGATCACTCATATCAATTAGCATGAGATTCACTACCTCCCACTATTAGTTTCTCACACTAATCATGGAAAATAGACAGAGGTGATAGTCTAATTAATTTTATCTAAATATTAATTAATATACTACGAACAATTTATAGTAAATGTACTAAATAAATTTGTAACTCATATTATTAACTCTTTGATAATAAATTTATTCAACATTATACTAAAGGATAAATACTCAAAAAAATAACATATTTTTTTAAAAGAATATTTTATTGCCACAGGGATTATATACATTGTCTAAATAATTACAAGAATGCCACTAGGGGATACCTTATACTAACAATCTCCCACTTGCACTAGTGCCATTTATTACAATATTTAAGACCCATCTTTTCAAGATGACAGTCTAACTGTAGTTGTGTGAGCATTTTAGTCAGTGGATCAATAACATTGTCAGCTGAAGCTACCTTTTGGACGACCACATCACCCTTTCCAACAAGTTCTTGAATAATATGAAAGATTCTTTCTATATGTTTGGATTTATGGTAAGACCTTGGTTCCTTTGCCAATGCTATGGCTCCATTGTTGTCACAATAGAGAGAAATTGGAAACTCAATGGAAGGAATAACTTATAGTTCTATTATGAACTTCCTAATCCAAACAGCTTCTTTAGTAGCATCTGATGTAGCTATATACTCAACTTCTATAGTGGAATCAACAATGATACTTTGTTTATAACTTTTCCAGCTCACTGCATCACCATTACAAATGAAAATAAACTCAGATATAGACTTTCTATCATCCATGTCTAATTAAAAATCAGAATCTATAAAGCCATTAATTTGTAAATCACCTTCTCCATAAGTTAATATCAAATCTTTAGTTCTTCTTAAGTACATAAAGATTGATTTAACAACTATCTAGCGTTCTAAACCTAGATTGGATTGAAACCTGCTAGTCACACTAATAGCATAGGCAATGTTAGGCCTAGTACACAACATAGCATACATTAAGCTTCCTATTGCTGAAGCATAATGAACTTTAGCCATTTGTTCCATTTCCTCGGGTATCTTGGGAGACATACCCTTGGATAAATGAACACCATGCCTAAATGGTAACAATCCTCTCTTGGATTCAAGCTTATTGAACCTTTTCAATATCTTTTCCAAATAAAGACTTTGGGATAAACCTATCATTCTCTTTGATCTATCTCTATAGAGTCGAATCCTGAGAATATAAGTTGCCTCCACTAAGTCTTTCATATAGAATGTTTTAGATAACTAGACTTTTACAGAAGTCATCCTTCCTATATCATTTTGAATTAACAAAATATCATCCACATACAAGGCTAGGAAAGTGATTTGACTCCCACTAACCTTCTTATAAACACAGAGTTCATCTTTATTCTTTATGAAATCATAAGAACAAATAGCCTCATCGAAATGATGATTCCAACTCCTGGAGGCTTGCTTTAAGCCATAGATTGATCTATTAAGCATACACACTTTGGAGCTTTCCTTGGATTAAAAACCCTTGGGTTGCTCTATGAAAATTTCTTCCTCATGATAACCATTAAGGAATGTAGTCTTGACATCCATTTACCAAACCTCATAATCATAGTGTGCGGCTATAGCTAAAAGAATTCGAATGGATTTAAGCATGGCTACTAGAGAAAAGGTCTCTTCATAATCAATCCCTTCTCTTTGGTGAAACCCTTTCATTATAAGCCTAGCTTTAAAGGTGTTAACCTTTCCATCTGCATCGATCTTTCTCTTAAAGATCCATTTACATCCAATAGGTACAATACCTTCTAGAGGATTAATAAGTGTCTAGAATTCATTTGTATACATGGAATCCACTTAGTTCTCATAGCATCAATCCATTTAGAGAAATCTTTATCAGATAAAGCTTCTTCATATATGCTAGGATCATCTATATGAAGACTATCTTCATAAGTTTATAACTTTTGCATATCATGTAGAAGGCCATATCTCTCCAGAGGATGAGATGCCCTACTAGATTTTCTAGGAGTTGCTGTGATTATATTTTCAATTGGAATAGGCTCCTCTAGTTGATCAATATTCATTTGATTAGTTTGTTCTATTTCTTTAGATGACTCTTCATCTAATATTATCTTTTTTCCTATGCCACCTTCCTTTAGAAATTCTTTCTTAAGAAAAATGGCATCTCTGCTTACAACAACTATTTGTTCAACAGGAAGATAAAAGTATATCCTAAACTATCTTTAGGATATCCAACAAAGCTTCCTTTTATTGATTTCACATCCAACTTATATGACTTTAATTTTTGATAAAAGCTAGAAATCCCCAAATCTTAACATGTTTAAGACTTGGTGTTCTACCATGCCATATCTAATATGGTGTAGTAGAAACGGATTTAGATGGAATACAATTAAGGATATAACAAGCAGCTTGGAGTGCATGACCCCATAGAAAAATAGGAATATCCGTATAACTCATTATCAATCGTACCATATCTAATAAAGTATGATTTTGCCTTTTAGACACTCCATTTAACTAAGGTGTTCTAGGCAGTGTGAGTTAAGATACAATCCCATGTTCCTTTAGGAACTCAATAAACTCAGTACTCAAGTATTCACCTCCTCGATATGATCTTAGAGTTTTAATATTTTTCCCAGTTTGGTTTTCTACTTGGGCTTTGAATTCTTTGAACTTTTCAAAAATTCAAATTTATTCTTTATAAGAAATAAATAACTAAATCTTAATAGATAATCTATAAAGGTTATAAAGTAGTAAAAACCACCTCTATCCATTTCAGAAAATGGCCCATATACATCACTATGTATGACTTCTAATATATCAGTGGCTCTTGCCATTTGTCCTACAAATAGTGATCTAGTCATCTTGGCCTGAAGACAAGCTTCATAAGTTGGATTAGATGCAGATTCAAGATTGCTCAAGATTCCCATATTTTTTAACTTAGTGATCCTATCTTCATTAATATGACATAATCTTAAGTGCCATATATGTTTGGAATTAGAAGTATTTTCAATTAGCATTGCATATTTATTACTCATAAATTGAAGCTCACTACTATTGGAATTATTATCAATATAATATAAACCATGTATTAAATAACCTAGGCCAATAATATTACTTCTAAAGTAAATATTACATATGTCTCTTTTGAATAAAAATTCATAATCTTTTCTAGTCAAACTATAAATAGAGGCTATGTTTCTATAAGCATTAGGTATATATAATACATCATCCAATAATAAAATATGATTACAAAGATCTATTGAAGTTGACCCTATAGCTTTAGTTGCAACATTTGTACTATTTCCAAGCTTTAAGGTTACTTCATTAGGCTTCAACTTTCTTTTATTTGCTAGTTCCTATAAAGAAAAATAAATGTGAGAACTAGCACCAATATCCAATACCCATGAATTTGATGAACCATTAGAAAATTTAGAAAAATTAGAGAAAAACATATAAGAATAAAAAAATATACATATGATAGTCATAAAAAAAACCTTAAAACATGTAAAACCAAATATCTAAATTTCATATAAAATGCTTAACATCAAGGTAAAACATTTACTGTACAAACAAATTACATGATCCACTAGGTTTGAAATTATTCTAAAAAATCCATGATTAATTAAAAACAAGATAACCATTTTGGGCTAGAACAAAATGTCAAAGCATTTTTGATTAGGCGTCGCCTCAAGGAAATTCGACGATAGTATATCACCTTACCATGAAGAGGCGGTGCCTCTTTGAAGACGCATCATCTAATTACCAGAAATAAAATTACATTTTCAATATTAGATTAATTCAAAAAATGATTTTCAACTATTATGCTTATAATTTTACTAAAAGATCATGCAATTATACTTAAAGCAAATAAGTATTGATGAAAGTCGCAAAGAACATACATAAAATTAATAAAAGATAATTAAAACATTCAAAAAACTCAATAATGTTTTCTTACTATTTTAAAAGGTGTTTCTTGTCAATGTGATTGCCCTTAGAACTTAGAATTGGCTTTATAAAGTGAGTCTAAATGCCTATGTAACCTTCCTCCTTAAGAATAAACCTTAATAGTCGTTCCTCTTACTAAGTCCTATGCTCTCTTTCTCACTCTCCCTAACCACTCTACGTTAGAATGCCTTTTGTTCTCCTAAAAACTAGAAAGATGTTTTCTTTTGTCTAAGCTCTTTATTAACAAAAGACCAGTCACCCTTTGTCTCTCTTCTCTATTTTATCTTTGATTGCTTCCTTTCCGTATTTACTCATATTGATTCCCATTCATAAGCTGGAAGCTCCCTAAATTTTAGTGGAAACACCTACAATAACTCTTAGTGAACATTAATGATGTGCAAGAGCATTTCTAGAGCATTAATGCTTAATTAAAAAATGTATAGATATGGTCAAAGAGGCAATCATCTAAGTGAAGATGAGTCACCTGCTCTTTCACAGAAGGTCAAAGAGGCATCACCTCATCAGCCTTGGGCTGAGAGGCTTTCCCTCATCAGCCTTGGGCTGAGAGGCTTTCACTTTTGTGCCAAATAGGTCCACATGGGCTTAATTAGTATCTAGGTCCATTTTAAAGGGATTTTTGGGTATAAGAATCAACTCTCATGCTTAAGGTCCATTCTCAATGATTTTAAGCTACTTTTCACATTCAATGCTCATTTTCATCTTATTATTGTGCTTCTATTATGGGCTAATCAAGTTGGGTATCCATAGTTCATCCCTTGATTTTTTAAAAAATTTAAAGCATCTAAAAAGTTTTTCAAAAACCAACTCATGCATAATGAAAATTAAAAGGATACATTCAATCTTGCAATTCATTCAAAAAATAAACACTTCAAATTTCATGCCATTAACATCGAGAAATGACCTAAAAATTTACTCCATTAAATATGAGCCATCAACCTCGGGGTACAACCTGATAGGTTTTTTCCTATTCTTTCCTTCATTTTTTTATTTGAACTATCATCCTCAAGATATGGACTAAAAAGGCTACTACTTGAAAACATGCACCATCATCCTTAGGGTACAACACGAGAGGTTGTTGTCTTAAACTTCATGTTATTAGCCTCAAGGTACAAACCTTAGAGGTCATTGCTTTAAAATTTATACTATTAGGCTTGGGGTTTAACCTGAGAGGTCATTTTGAATTAAAAGTTCAACCACATTTTACTTCTTCCTAAACATAAACCCTTTTTCATATACAAAAATAAAAAACTCTCCTTCATTCTTTTTCAAAGAATTTTTTTCTTCTTGTCTCTTTTCCCTCTTTTCTATCTTTTGTCATATAGTGTACTTGTCATTTTCCTATCATTATGGTTGAAGACTATACACTAAATTGACCCCAATGGGACCTGGTGCCCCCTCATGCCCCCTCCTATTCACCCTTTAGGGAGTCTAGGCTTTTCTATAGGAGATACAATTCCACTTACCATAGACCTAGGCTCCTATATTTGTTCTTTAGCTTTTGGAAAGGCTAGTACTTGACTCAAATGATTTTTCCTACTAAATTGTATTGGGTTATTATCGCTGTACACTTTTGCATCATTTAAAATTGAAATAAACATGATTAAATTGAGAAAAATTGAAAAAAAATTGAATAAAATTATGTTCTCCATGTTATTAAGGTTTCGCCTTATCAAAGAGGCAATCGCCTAAATAATGAGGCATTGCCTCTTTATAAAGAGGCGATAGCCTCAACTACCAATAGAGAAGCATCACTTAAATGAATAGAGGCATCACCTCTTTGATGAGGCATCTTTCCTCTTTGATAGTTTTCTATTTCTTTTTTTATTTTCTTTCTGAAATATGTTATGAATTAATTCAATTTCCCTTTTTGAACTACAATAAGACACACACACTTCCAAGGGTGTAGGGAATTTCAGCAATGCTCGAATCTACTATGATAAGCTCATTGTTGACATCAAGAACTGTATCCAAAATATCAAATTCGAGGACTTTATCTTGTCATTCCCAAACACTTAGGGGCAAACTGATAATCAGCTATTTCATATACTAATGGAGAGGTGGTTTGAGAGTACACACACATTCCACCTCCCTTTTAAATAGTGCACACTGGATCTTATAGGCTTTGCCACTGTTACTAGTATTACTTATGCATGAGATATTGTCCCTCTTAATGGGAGTCTGCATTATATGAGCCTAGATCGAGTTTGCTTATATCTATAGTGTCTTAGGCATGATCCTATACATGAAGGGGACACACACCATCAAGATCAACTTAATTCAAAGTTGCTACACACGTGATAGGGTCATAGCTGCCACTTCCCCTCATAACATTAATCAAGTGGTGAGAGCATTGCTTATGTACCCACTAGGCACCACACTTTTCACTAACGGGACTAGCTCTATTGATTTGATATTCTTATTATCACTGTAGGATTTAGATATAGTGTCTTCCTATGATTGGGAAGTTGCGTGTTAGCTTTCTTGAGGTTGTTTAAGGAGCAAAACAGTTTTGTGATTCTAACATGCTATTCTACTTTATATTCCTATCTTCTTTTTGTTAATTATGTTGGGATTTCATGATTCAAATGCAGCGAAAAAATTAAAATTTTATCATGTTCCCAAACCTAGATCCATATTAATCGACTACTTGATTAAATCTAGGGTTTCAAGAATCTCACCAAAATGTAGAAGAGGCAAGATTTTCTAGAAGAATGAGAGGAGGTTCACACAGGTGACACCTTACCTCGAGCTTTTTGCTTTGGTTGTTTGGATTAAAATGTCTCTAAAAGGATGTGTCCTCTATAGGTATCCACATGAATAGCCCTTCACAAAACGAATTGGAGTGTGTGCTAGCAACTTTCTTGATTTTCTCACAAATCAAGAACAAAAGAAAAACTCTATGTTTGTTTTCTAGGAAGAGAGATAACTATTTTTTAAGGCAGGGAAAAAACAAAACTGTATTCAACCTTAGAGAATATAACATATTTATAGACTCCAAATTAGGGATTCACCTACCAATGACCTTTTGGTAATTTCCCATTTATTATATTCTAATTTTTTTTTAAAAACAAAAAAAATAATATCTTATTTATTTAAAATTACATTTATCTTAAATAAATAAATAAATAAATAAAACACTTTAATTATTTATTTCTATAAAGTTTATTTTGGGCTTATTAAACCCATAATCATTTTGGGCTTATTATAAGTGTGTGACCCTGTAGGTTCATATAACATTGGCAGTGGGCCTAAATCTCTATTTAGGCCTACAAGTCATAAGTGGCCTCTAGCAAGACATTATGACTACCCAAGTCATATGAAGTCAATAATTCAACATAACTTAATTACAGTGAATTTTATTGTCCCTTTATCACATGATATCTTAATTGAACATAAGGCATAGAATGTCATCCTTATATAGTTCAATATTATGACTTGATTCCAAGTAGACTGAAAATGATAACTCTTTATCAATTCATTTCAGCATGGCCATGCATTTTCCTTCAGTCTATCTCACCAAAGGGCCCATAGATATCTTTCTCATATTAATGAGGGATAAATTCCTTCTGAATCACTCACATTCGTTACATAACTAATTTTATATCCAACAACATCCTATTTAATCGTCTGGTTAAAGACATTGTTAGAATGTGTCAAAACATAAAATAGCTATGTAGAAATCCATGATGATTTCAAGGTCAAATGACCGAAATAAAATTACTATGATGAGAAGTACTTATGACAATATTCTATGTAGTATTCTCATAGTGGGTCAATCCAGTACTTGATCTCTCATCATGTACCTATAAGTTGACTTAATATCTCATATTCATGATTAGTAAAACATAACCATTAGTCAACATCATACTAGCCTTAATACTTTAATATTTATAGAATGAATAAATGGCTAGGGACAATTAGAATATAACTCTTATTTTAATGTAAGGGTTTTACTATCAAGTCACATACTTGATGGCCTTAGTAAGAATTAACCATTCATATAATTATCATAAAATCAAATGATAATGAAACACCTCTTTATTGATAAAATAAGAAAGTCAATGCATAATCAAATGATTGACCTAGTGCATATCACTAACACATTAAGCATCGTGATTATTTACTGATGATCCTTTTGCAAGTTTGGGCTCTAAAGCTTAAGTTAATACATAGGATTGTTTATGTTGGAGATGTACCCTTGCCCATGTTGGCTAGTTAAGTTGCCAACCATTCATGGAGGAGACACTTGGCCTATGCACATGTCCATCGCGAGTAGTTGAACAACTCAGGTTATGATGAGGCACCTATAAAATAGCATCAAGAATTATAGTTAACATCATATACTCATAAGCTTAATTAACTTGTCTATTTCATATTTTTATGGCTGCATAAGGACTTATGGGGTCCATATGATAGATGGTCTCTAGAGATGGTATTCTCTAGGCCACTATATTTTAGGAGAGTGCTTCTCTATGGCCCTGACTACCGAGTGTGGTATCTTGGAAAGAGAACCTTCATTGGGAGCATCACCTCTAGGTGGCATGTTCTTGGAACACTTATTGGAAGGAGATGATCTGGCTAGGGCTATTATAGGAGATGTTACAAAGTAACATACTGTGGTAGTAAGACCCGTTACTTGGATTTCATTCAAGCTAATCTATAATAATGAGTGCCCCTTTTAGCTGCTACCACTCCTCACGTACTTGCTTAACCACATCTTTCCTCTTTTTCTCTTTAGGATTATAGGTTGACTTAGTCTCTTCTTCATAAGTGGCAACTATAGGTCCTATAAGAGTCATACCTCCCGTACATGAGAGACCACTTTAGTGTCCACTTACTAATAGTGGTAAGGGTACTTTATCTAGTCTTCGGCCTCTTATGGCCCTTTCTTATTCTAGATCATGAATGGTTACTAGATGTTTCACACACACTCCCAACCTACTGGCATATCATCACTAGGGGATCTATCTTATTAATTTCTGATATTGGACGAGCACCTAGTGCTGTATATGCTCTAAATATTACTACACATGTAAATATTTCTCCAATCCTATTTCTAATTCAAACTTAGCACAACATCAATACTCATTATTTCATAATTAATTCAAATACCTATAGAGCAAGATGAGTACATGTACAAATTGATTGAGGCTCATCGGGATTACCTCATCAACATTACATAACAATGCAGGGTAAGCAAATATCATATCCTTATATGTATGCATGCTCATATGATTTACTTACCTTAAATCATTTTAGGATAGGACCCTGATGTAGTTAGCCAGGCTATGATTATAACTCTCCAGTGTCAAGTGACTACTCTACAAGTAAAAGATAATAAATATAAGGTGGTGGAAGAGGAGAATGCTGGTGAGGGCATCGAGGGTGACAGAGATGAGACACAGAGGGAGATGATGCTTAGGAGATAGACTCAGAGGCTCTATACATTAGGAATTAGAGTTTTTTCATTTTCTATTTTGATGTTGCAAAATTGTTTTGATTTGACTATTTAATCTCATTTTGGATGCAATATTCTTGGATTTAATTTAGATGTTCAAACATTTATATTCAATTTAATCATAATATAATCCAATACCAAATCATCATTCATACATGAATTAAAATAATAACAACCAGTATAAAAATGCAACTTGAATCATGCACCTTTAACTGCTAAGAAGGCAATCACCACATTGTTAAGGCATCGCCTTAGTACGAAGAGGTGACATGGTATTGCCTCTTCATGATGAGGCACTGCTACTTTAGTGAGGTAATTGTCTTAACACTAGACTTCTATATTTTTTTACTTATGAAAGCCCTAGTTTGACTTACAAAAGGAATCATAACTCCTTTTACACACATCCTAAACTTCAATTTTAAAACTTTAATAAAAATGGAGCCCCAAAACGATCGAAAGGAATCTTAGGAAACTACAACCCATATGGAAAAGTTTGGATGGTGACACTAAAGCCAAACTAGCACCCTTCCATCAATCTGTTTTCTAAACCATGAATACTTTTATCTTTAATTACCCTTTTCTTAACTCTATAGCTAAATTTTAGGACCAAAAAACATGTGTTCTACTTTATTAATTTCAAAATTTTCCCTCTGCTAGAATAACTTATTGCCACTCTTAGATATAACCCTAACTCTTCCAAACAACTCGTGATCCTAAGTTAAAGATCCTCGATCTGAGCACTATCTTGTAACTAATGGCATGGTAAGTTAACTTGCCCCCACATTCATTAGCCTGGCATTTTTTCAATAATCAAATCAGTTTTTACTAATTTCTTTAAGTTATTACAACTATTAATAATAGAGAAACATACTGGCCTCACATGATTACACTGTACATGCTTGCTAAGTTCCTGCAAATATCTCTCTCTAGTGAATATGACTTTCAATTGCTACATGTCTTAGGAAATATTGAATTTAGATTAAATCTTTTAACTATTATTATGGTTAAAACCATTTCTAGACTAGACAATCTTATAGTCAATAAAAGATTTACTAGAAGCCCCTTATTACTAGAGGTATACTATCTTCACTTTTTTTTCTTTTTTCCCATTTTTTAACCCTCTCCTTCTTGCAGTTATGGCTTCAAAAGAAACTAAAAATGTGTGCACCTTTTAAAGATTTCAAGAAATACAAATTAAGATAGCTATAAGGTCATCCACTATAAGTAATTCCTATTAATATAGTAGACTAGCTAGCTAGCTTTCCTAAAATTGAGGTACAATGGGTTTGTCCATAGTGGAAATTTACTCATGTGACCATTCAGATTTATACACACTATGTCCCCATAGCTGGTCTTGACTCCACCACTTTCTATAACTTTACTAGACTTTGCTGCCATTATAGAATAAAGCAGCTAATTATGGAGCCAATACATGAATTTGAGCTAAGGCCTCTCACTCAAAATTTTCTTCACAACCTGACTACAACTTGGCTTTAAAGAATCATCCATAGGAATTTTGACTACATCAAAGATTAGTCTACTAATAAAGAATAGATTCAATTGCAACACTAAAAAAGAGATGAGTTCATGAAGGCTAAAAAAATAAGAGAATTACATGTTGCTAGTGTTTAAGGTTTACAACAAAAGAAAAGGAAAAGAACAAACTAGTTTATGAAATTCAATCCAATTCACTTTCTATTTAATGTCATTTCCTTTTTGGTTAATCAGTTTGTAATAAGCATTTTATGCAACAATTGACAATAAGAAAAGTAAATTGATTCTTTTAATTAAAGCATAAATGATATATAAATTTCTCACTTCTGACATAACTATTATTGTTAAATGGTTTACCCTTGCAAGATTTTCAACTAACTATTGTTCCACTCTCTCTCCTTTTACACATTCCTAATTTTTACCTAAACAGCCTCTTTTGAGGTTTTCAAGCCAGTAGGACTTTTATTTATTTTTTTATTTTCATTTTTAGTCTCTAACTTTTGCCTAGACAACCTCTTTTAAGGTTTTCTTCGTAGGTTGACATCATAGAAAGTATTTCTTGAGTTTGTTCAGATTGATTGGCTCTTTGGACTCATTTGCCTCCAAATAAGATAAAATAACAGTGCCCTTGGAAAATAATTTCTTTACCAAATATGGACCTTCCTAATTTGGCTTAACCTTTCCTCACAAATTAGTCATGATTAGCTTAGTAAGCTTCAACACCAGATCACCCTCCTTAATCTTTCATGGCTTGACTTTCTTATTATAAGCTCAAGCTATTCTTTTTTGGTATAATATACTCTTTACTCATTAGCACTCATGCATTTTTGGATCTAAAAGGACATGCAATGATTGAATCTCAACTTCAACTATCAACACAGATTCACACCCATACACTAGCGAATACATAGTAGCTCCAGTCAATGTTCTAGTAATGGTCCTATACCTTTATGGTGCAAAATGCAAATAACTTGCCCAATCCTTATATTTTCTAACATTTTAGCCAAGATCCTCTTTACATTCTTATTTGCTACTTTTGATGCTCCATTGGCTACGGTCTATAAGGAGATGATCTATAGTGCTCAATTTTGTATTCTTTTAGTAATGTAGCCATTGTAGATGGTGGGGTTTAGCACGCATCCAAGATTTTAGCAACCGTGTCACTATTTGAGCTCAATGCTCTAAAGAACACACTAACCATTATCACAAAGACATGGTGTGGAGATAAGGAGTCGCCACCCAGGGTAATGACTGGGACATATCGAAAAGGTGGTACTCGATTCCCTAAAAGAAAGCTAGCACCACAACCAGGAGATTCTGGATACGGAATACCAAACTTCTTTCAGTCTTGTGTTCATTTAGAATTACTTTATAAATTACTATCTTATCCTCTATTTACATGCAATTTCATATAAACCTAAAACAATAAACTCCAAGGCAAACTAGTCATGAAATATATAAGTAAATAATGCATTCAACAAATCACATAATCCCTAAGTTAGTCTAATATACATTAATTTTAAACAAATGAGCTAAAGTCTACATGTTTTAATTTATAAGGGAACCTAAAGACCTAATTCCTTTTGATTTTAATTAAATGAACCTAAGTCTACAAATTTTAATTCTAAATATGAGCCTAAATCTACAAATTATGGAAGAATTTAAATTAATGGCCTTAATTCTACATGTTTTAATTAAATAATGATCTTAAATCTATAAATTATGAAAATGGGCTTAAATTAAATGAGCTAAGTCTAAATTAATTAAATTAAATTAAGTAGGCCTAAAGGTATTTCTAACCTAAAATCTAATTAATTATGGACCTAAAAATATATTTTAATTAATTAAACCTAATTAATTGTTAAATGATATGGGCTAAAATAAACAAATGAAAATTTAAAATGGGCTTAAGGCCCAAAACACACAAAAGTAATAAATAAGCTAAAAAAATAAATAAAAAAAACATAAAAATTAATTAAATAAGATCAAATAAATAAAAAACATAAAAACAATTAAATAAGATCAAATAAATAACTAAATTAATCCTTACTAAAATCCTAATTTTTATTAACATGCGACCTAAATTAATTTACTTCTTTCATTGATTTTAAATGATTACCAAATTGAAACCTAATTTTACTAACCAATTTAATAAAAAATCATGCAACCGCACACATAATTTTATTACTATTCCCACTATTGGGGCTATTACATTAATTCCCAAAATAATTAACAAAATAACAATAAAAAATAAAAATAAAACCCTATAAACTAAGTCTCTACAAGGCTTTATCCATGGTCTTCTGTGGATTTTCAATAATATTTATCTTCCTCATATGATCACCGTGTGTTTTCCTCCATAATCACCATAAAAATAAAATAATAATTAATGAATAAATTATGATGAAATAAATAGAATAATAAAAAATAAACAAACAAATAAATAAAGAAGAAGAAGAATATGATATGCTTATGGATGATTAGGGTGCTCCTCAGATTTGTGATTTACCATTCTTGATAGGTCTCCGAATCTTTTCTTCAAAAAAATTCTTCATGAGTCTTGAATTAATTGATTAATCAAAAGAATTTTTGATTAAAAGTAAATAAAAGAACAAATAAAAATACAATTTTCTTTCTCTCCTCTCCTTCTTTTCTACGCTCCTCTCTTCTTCTCTTTTTCTTTCTCTACGCTCCCCCTCTTTCTCTTTCCTCCTCCTAGCCCCCCCTTTTATAGTGCAACTAGGAAGCCTAACCCTTATCCTAATGTGATTCTCATTCCTAGATTGTATTTAGGAATTTTGAACCAAATAGGATTAAATTAATTAGGAATTTTAAACCAATTTAGAATTGAATTAATTAGGAAATTTAAACCACCTAAAATTGGAAAAATTAAAAAAAGGAAAATGGAAGAGTTCAATTTCGACCGGGATTGTGCAATTTCGATCAGAATTATACAATCCCGATCGAAATTATATAATTCCGATCAGAATTATGGAATTCCAACGCATAAAAATTTTACAAAAAGGCCCCTAAAAAAATTTATATTTTGCAATTAGGTCCTAAAAAAGAACTTTGCAATTTAGTCCTTGAAAACATTAAATTCTTCCTTTAAAAGCCTTGGAGTCCTTTGCTGCATCCATAATATGTCATCCTAAAATTGGGTGTCTACAGCCATTTATGCCCTACCATTATCAATGATAACATAATTGGGTTTTGTGATTCAAAAACGCAGTAGAAATTAAAACTTTAAACCATAAACCTTAACCTGGATCTAAGTAATTTGATTAATTGATTTAAAACTAGAGTTTTCAAATCTTATCATAAACGTAGAGGAGGTAAGATTTTTGGAAGGCAAAGAGGAGGTTCACTCTGGTGACACCTTACCTCGAGCTTTTGATTTTAGTAGTTCGATCAATATGTCTCCAAAAGAATTCGTCCTCTATAAGCATCCAAATGAACAACCCTTGATTAAAATGAAAACTTTGTGTGCAAGCACTTCTCTTGATTTCTCCTAAATCAAGAACAAAAACATTATGTGTTTTAGTTTTTCTAAGAGGAGAAAAATGAATTTTAGTGACTAATGATTGAGTTAGTGAAGCCCCAAAGAATATAACATATTTATAGACCTTTAATTAGGGTTTCACTTACCAAAACAATTTTTTGGTAATTTCTCAATTATTATTATTTTGATTTTATTTAAAATTAAATAAAAAATAATATTCTATTTGTTTAAGATAACCTTTACCTTCAATAAATAAACTATTTATTTATTTCCATATAGCATATTTAGGCTTCTCAAACCCATATCCATTTTTGGGCGTATTCTAAATGTGTGACCCTAGAGGTTCATAGGATGTTGGCAGTGGGCCTTAAATCTCTATTTAGGCCTACAAGTCATAAGTGGCCTCTAGCAAAACATTATGACTACCCAAGTCATGTGAAGTCAATAATTTGACATAACCTAATTTATAATAAATATTGTAATCCCTTTTATCACATGATATCTTGATTGAATATAAGGCATATTTTATGTCATCCTTATATAATTCAATTATATTATTTCTTGACTCTAAGTACACTGAGAATGATAACTCTTTATCAATTCACTTTAGCATAGCCATGCATTTTCCTTAGTCTATCTTATCGAAGGGCCCATATATATCTTATCAGATTAAATGAGGGACAAATTCCTTCTCAATCACTCACATTCCTCATATAACTCATTTCATATCCAATAATAATCTATTTAATCATCCTGTTAAAGACAATGTTAGCTTGTGTCAAAATATATAATAGTTATGTAGAAATCCATGATGATGTCAAGGTCAAAGGACTAAATCAATATTATTATAATGAGGATTACTTATGATAGTTATCTATGTAGGATTGTCATGATGGGTCAATCCAATACATTATTTCCTAAATAAGTACCTATGAGTTGAATTAATATCTCATATTCATGATTAGTAAAACATAATAATCAATCAACATCATACTAGCCAAAACATATTGTTATGAGTACGGATAATTTGAATAGAACTCATATTTAATCTAACGGTTTTACTATCAAGTCATATACTTGATGACCTTAGTAAGAATTGACTATTCAAGCAATTATCATAACACAAAATGATAATGAAAAATGCCACTTTATTAAACAAAATGATAAAGTCAAAACATGGTCATACGTGATTGATCTAGTGCATATCACTAACAAACATGGTAAGGTAACCTATATGTGCATATTATATTCTTTTCTATAAACTTCACCATTTGTTTTCCCCCAATAGTTGCAAATGATTCTACTTCAACCCTCTTAGAGAAATAGTCAATTGCTACCATAATGAAGCAATGACCTTTAGATGCCCTTAACCTTATTTCTCTAATTATATCAATTCTCTATACTAAAAATGGCCAAGGAGAGGTCAAACTTTACACAATATGGAAAATGGCTAACATGTCCATACACTTGACAATTATTGCACTTCTTCATAAACTTTACACAATATGCTTCCATGATTAACTAAAAATACCCTTCATGAGTTATTTATTTAGCCAGGACCATCCCATTCATATATGGCTCATATACAGCCTTGTGAATCACTTCAATGATCTTTTTGGCTTTTTCATTATCAACACATCTCAAATGCACCCTCGTTAGGATCCTTTTGTACAACATTCTATTATAGCTAATGCATTTTCATGACAATATTCTTAGAGACATCATTTCTTTCTTATCAGCATCTTTAGGAAATTTTCATGCCTCTAAATACTATTGCATATCATGAAATCATGGTGTTTCTTCTAGATCAACTAGCATAATTCTTATCTCTTTATAACATGGGGTTCGAGATTTTACAAAAATAAGAGGTTTAACTCTCATATGCTTCTCACCTTCCTACATTGATGCTAAGGAAGCTAGAGCATCAGCCACTTGATTTTATTATCTTGGTAATTAGACAAACTTACACCAATAGGAAGATGGCTAAGTAATCATAGTATAGCCTCAATTTATCCTCTTTTACCTCTCATTCTTTTAAGGCTTACTTTATTACTAACATGGAGTCTCCATGAACTGTAATTTCCTCTGCTCTTACACTCTGTAGTGCTTCTAAGCCAAAAATATGAGCTTCATCCTCAGCTTGATTGTTTATTACTTCAAACTTTAATTTCTTGGCCATTTGGATCATTTTCCCTTTAGTGCGATCAGAATTACACTAATACCTGCTCCTTTTCCATTTACTACTCCATCAAAGTGCACACTCTAACCTTGAACATCTATTGCCCTTAAATATTCATGTAGAAACTCCACTTCCCATTCTTGTTCATCATCTACTGGACACTAAGCCAAGAAGTCTGCAACTGCCCTTCCTTTCATAACTTTCTTTGCCACAAGGTCTATATTGAACTCAGTGAGAAAGACTAACCACCTAGACAGCTTCTCAATGAGTGATGGTATTTGCTAAAGGTATTTAAGTAGATGATACTTCAAAACTGCCTGAAACCCTATAAGATTGGAAATGGTGTGAAAGCTTCTTTGTTGCCCAAATTATAGCTAGATAAGTCTTTTCCATTAGATTGTAGTTACCTTTATAAGGTAGGAGTTTCATAATCAAATAATACACAACATGTTTAACCTTATCCTCTCCTTTTAGAGCTAATAATGCCCCCACTACTTTTTTCCCATTAACCAAATAAAGAATTAAAGGTTTCTTAAACCATGGCAGTTGTAGGACTAGAGGATTTATTAAATACTCTTTAATAGTTTACAAAACCATGTTAACACTTACCATCCCAAATCACGAGTTGATTCTTTCTCAAAAGCTTAAAAATTAGCTTATAGATAGTAGTCAATTTGGCTATAAACCTAATGATATGCTGTAAAAACTCGATGAAGCCCCTCACTTCCTTCTCAGTCTTACATACAAGCATTTTCCTTATTGCCTTAACCTTATCTGGATCGACTTCAATTCCCTTTTGGCTAATTATGTGACCCAAAAGCTTTCTAAAGGTAACAATAAAGATGTACTTCTTTAGATTCAGCCTGAGATTATATCTTTTAGCCCTTGTTGGAAACTGATCCAAACCCTTAAAGTGTCCTTCTACAAAATTCAGGTTATGTCTAAAATGGACCTTATGAAATACCTCTACAGAGCTCCCTCACTAGTGGGAAAACTTGCCAATTGGCTCGTACTGCTAATAGAATTCGACGTGCAATATCTTACTTAGAAGGCAATAAAAGGGAGAGCAGTGGTTGAATTTCTAGCTCTCAACCCCATTATAAACTCAGAAGAAATCCAACTGGACTTCCCAGATGACCTCAGCTCAACCATTAAGATATAATGATGTTGTATGTACTTTGATGGAGTAGTCAATTACTTCGGCGAAAGAGTTGGTGTCATACTACAATCTCTAGAAGGTGAAGTAGTACTAATTACTAAAAAGCTCAAGTTCAAATTCACAAAAAATGAAGCAAAATATGAAGCTTGCATGCTTAGAATAAAAGCGCTAATAGCACTAGATGTCACAGAAGCTAAAATGTTCAGAGATTCCATGCTTGTAATTATCATTCCACGGAAGAGTGGGAACTGAAAGAGCAGCACTTATAGCCTTATCTGGACCACTTGAGGCTACTCACCATATCCTTTTGAAAATGAAGATTCATTCATCTCCCCAAGAATCATAATTAAATGGTAAATGCACTTACTTCCCTATCGTCCGTAAGGGAAAGGCTATCCAAAATGCCTATGAACTCTCTAATTCTTCTCAGATCAAGATAGCCTTGTCATAAAAACTATAGAATAGCAAAGATAAAAGTAGTTGAAAAGCCCTAGTTTTATGACATCTAGAGATATCTAAAGGAACGAGCATATCATGATCAAGCAAATGAAAGAGACAAAGCAATCATTCGACGATTAGCATCAAAAATCACATTGCACTAAGGTGTACCTCATATGGTTTACAACTCTAATCAAATTGCACTAGGGTTGCAACTCCTGACAACCCGTGTGATGGTCTAACCCTCGAACCAAAGGGATGAGATGCATCTACCTGAGAAGGTGAAGATAAAGGAAAAGTCCTACTAGCTACAACATCAATAAGCTAAGAGATCAATAAATCAACATAAGGCAAACCTCACTCTCCAAGAGGGTCTTAGGAGGGAATCCCACCATAGCAACCGCAAGATCATCACTACAGAGCTAATGGCCTCAAAACATGTCCCTAAGGGGAGGGATGAGAACTCTCCTCATATATCGGCCATCCCACCAATGATGGACTTACTCGTCCAAATACCACACTTTATAGATGATTCTAGAGAGCAACACTTGTCTCTTTATTAGTTGCCATGCAGCCACCATCTTTACCATCCAATGAGACCTCAACACCCACCAGTGAAGGAAGATCTGATCAAAGGGCAATAATAAACAAACCATCCATAAGAAAGGAATAGCTAACACAATAGGAATCAAACATACCTAATCAAGGGAAAGATTCCTCATATGGTCCTGGGCTACCGTGCAATCCTCAATCAAATTAGTAATCTTTCAAATCCAGTGAGAATAACAAGGGAAGCCATCCTCTTAGAAATGCTCAATGGACGGGCGAGGAAGAATCCCGAACTCACATTCCCAAATTTGGCAAAAGTAGAGGGTCATAAATAATAAACTAAAAGAAAAAGAATAGACAAAAAAATTCCTACTCTCATCCAACATAAACAAGCATCCACAAATCCTCAAGCCACCTTAGCATGCTACATCAAGTACATAATACACATGAGTAAAGGCAGTAGTGCCCTAAAAATTGTGTAGCAGGACATCCAAATCTCTCAAAATGGGTAGCAATAGCAGATTACCATTACCTAAAGGGTTTAGGAAGATAACAATACTCAACAAATAAAATAAAAAAAGTGAGCCAGTTGCTCCACTGAGATAAGACCATCATCATATAAAACCCGTATGAAAGAAATAAACTCCATGTATTGAGCAAAATATGAGCAACTAGACTTCATAGGAGTGATTACCTTGAGCAAATCCCTAATGAGATGCCTCATCGCCATAATAATGGAACACTCCTCATCACTAAAAGGAATGAGCTCTCTAAATAAATCTTAAGCCCATGATGGCAGCAAAGTCCAAAGGGGTAATAGACATCTTCCTAATAGGCAAATGGAAAGTAGGCATCATGTCCATCCATTACTCTATCAATGCATATATAGCAATCTAACTCAACGCACATAAGTCATAAGATAGTGCAGCAATCACCCCATCAAAGCCCTTCTCGTTAACTATCTGCTTCATGTACATCGAGTGACCCTAATAGTATATGTTAACTTTATTAAAACTACCAGGAAGCATAGTGACACACGGATGGGACTACAAATAATAGGTACGCTATCAAACATTTGCACAGCTACTAAATACCAACACATCTCTCTTTATCACTCAATAAAACCAAAATAATAAGGACTAAAGATAAAAACTTCGGGGCAAGTAGACAAGCACAAAAATTAAATTAAAGTAAAAGCTATCAGTATCAGCATTTACAATAAAGCTAGACAAATACTTATAGCAAGAGCTACAAAGTTATAGTTATAATAACCTCATACAGTAAAATAAATAGCAAGACAAATGACAAATAAGCTTTAAAAAATAAGGGCAAAGAAAGACCCACCTCATGATGATAATGCACCTAAGTATAAGTCTCTAAGCTATGAATAATATGGACTGGATCTCCCTAAGAAATCTTAGAAGGTTAAGAACTCTGAGCATTAGTTGTGTTAGTCCCTACTACAGACATCCTAGCTCCAGTAGCCTCTACAAAGTCACCCTCAAGCTCAACATCGACATTAATAAAAATGTCATCTAGACCTTCAAGATTGTTGGGGAATTCCATTTTTCATAGAAGAAAATGGAAGTACATAAGTAAAAATATAGCAGATAGCACCCGAAACACAAAAGGGTCAAGATAAGTGAAAAAACACTCAATTAAGTTTGGATGAAGCCTTCTAAGACCTTAAAAAATGGTCGTTTAAATAAACCAAGATGGAGGAAGCATGTGACCATGCGCTAGGCACATTACCATGTGCACAAGCGCATGTTCACATGCCTCCTATATGCAGTCGCACATACTTCGCCATTCCATGTGATCTTCTATGCTTTTATATGCACTTCAAGACTTTGCACACTCACTTCTATAGTCTTAAACTTCCATTTGAGTATAAGATATACACCAAACTCATATATAAGTACACTGATGAGGACTTTATCTATCTAAAGACATTGCACATACACTAACTTCTTCAAAAAACTCAACATCTTATAAAAGAAGAAGAGTAAGGATATTTTACCCCAAATCATCAAAATAACATATGCAAAATGACAAATTATTGCATTATCACTACATCATTACTGCATCATCACTACTAACTCATTTATTGCTTAGAAGCACTCACTTAGTACTTAAAAGCACTTTTCATTGCTTAGAAGCATATTCTCATTTCTTAAAAGCAATCACATTGCTTAGAAGCACTTGCTTAGAGGCACTTTTCACTGCTTAGAATCATCTTCTCATTGCTCAAAAGCATTTGCATTGCTTAGAAGCACTCCCATAATGCTTAGAAGCATTCACACTGCTCAAAAACATCCTCAAATTGCTTCGGAGCATCCACTCTACTTAGGAGCATTCTCATGTGCTTAGTCGCATCTTCATTTCATATGACACCTAAGAAGGTTATAGTCACAAGTTCATTTCACGTGACACCTAAGAAGGTTATATTTGCATGTTCATTTCATGTGAGATTTAAGAAGGTTATAATTGCAAGTTCATTCGCATGACACCTAAGAAGGTTATAGTCATAAATTCATTCGTGTGACACCTAAGAAGGTTATAGCTGTTAGAAATCAATTATGGTATTTAGACATAAATATATGTGTTGCAAGCATAAGTCTAAATAGAGTAAATTTCAAAAATTTACTCATCATACCCCTTTATAAAATGAAGAATTTCATTTGCCCAAGATTCAAATTGCATTGAAATACACAACTAAATAAATTAAGCAATATACAAACAAATAATTAATTAATTATAAGTTTGTAAACTTACTTGTTGTATAATTAGCCTTCCTTTTGTTTAATTCATTGAATCAAATGCTTAGCCCTCCAAATGTAAGGCCTCTAGTTTGAAACACCAAAGCCTTAACTATCACTTAGTTGTGTTAATTAAACTTAGTAACTTGTACTAATTTAATTAAAAGCACAAGCATAGAGTCTATGTTTAGTATATGTTGTGTTTATTTTTTGTTTATGATCATATCATAACCAAAATTACTTAGTGGTTTTTCTTAACTCTTTAAGCAAAAACTCACTTAAGCATTATTTTTCCTCTCCCTTTTCTTACCAAGTCACTTGACTTGCCTTAGACATATCAAATGATATATGTGTAGTAATTTTCTACTAAGGAAAAGTATGCATTAATTAATTAAGTGATTATTAAGTATGCCACCTTAAGGATACACCTAACCATCTAAATGATTAAAAATGACACCTTAGGCATACTTTAGAAATATCCACTTAATTAATATGCTACCTTGCTTAATTCAATAATTAAGCTTTCCACCTACACATATTAATGTATAAATTTATATGTAAAGTATACATCAAATGTAATATTTTACATATTAAATTATACTTATACATAGATATGGACTTTATTTAATCTTTGGTCCAAAATAAATTTTCGCCTATGTCCAAACCAATTTGGACCGTTAATATAAGTCCATAAATAAATAAAAACATAGATATATATTTATTAATTTAATATATATTAATTAATATCCAATATTAATTAAATATTAATTAATAAATAATACTCTTATTTGAATTAGATTTCATGATATACTAGAATCATTGTTCAAAACATAAATCTAATTATATTAATCTTGATTAATTGATTAAACTCTTTTAATTAATAATTAGATTAATAGTATAGTGAATAAATAAAACTCTATTAGGTGTGACTTACTAGGTTCATGTCTAAATGGCAATGAGAAAATACAATATTAACATTTAATATTATTTGAAACTCTTTTCAATTCTAAATGTGAAAATCCCAATTATTCACATTTAGTTCTCATAAGTTGTGAGTGACCCCTAGTATCGACATCATAGCTACCCAATTAGAAATGAATGCATATTATGATTCAAACGAACCTTGTCATAATTACTTTGCACTAAATTCCTTTCATTAAAGATCCCAATATAGCCTAGAGTCAAGGTATTATCAAACTCTAATAGCTTTATTATACGACCTAATCTTAAGTTTTAATTCTTGATAAAATATAACAAATACTAGAACTCTTTCTAGTATTGAAACTCTTTTTTAGACTGTGTTGTATTTATCCTGGCCAAGAATTTATTCATTAAGAATAAACTTAGATAGCATAGGATCTATCTCTGTTGACACCAGGTAATGAATTCCATCTTGGTTAAACATTCGTCCCTACATTTAACTAATTAGAGCCACCACATGCCATATACCAATGTGATGATTAACACAAGTATCTAAGCGGTAACAAAATCTAACCACCTAAATGTGGATGACTATGTCACCTCAAGTCAAAGGACTATATACACCATTATAATCTAGATTGTGATTGTTGATTATATTTGAATATCCTTGCAATCACAATACTAATGTCACTGTTTGATTAACCCATCCAATGAGTATCCACATGTCTATTATGATCCATCATATCAAGTAGCATGAGATTCACTACCTCCCACTATTAGTTTCTCACACCAATGAAGGAAAATAAACAGAGGTGATAGTTTAATTAATATTATCAAAATATTAATTAATTGACTATGAACAATTTGTAGTAAATGTACTGAATAAATTTGTAACTCATATTATCAACTCTTTGATAATAAATTTATTCAACATAATACTAAAGGATAAATAATTAAAAAAATAACATATTTATTTGAAAGAATATTTAATTGCCACAGGGATTATATACAATGTTTAAATAATTATAAGAATGCCACTAGGGTATACCTTATACTAACAGATCAACCCGAGGAGCCTATTCCAATTGAAAATATCATCACACCAACTCCTAGAAAATCTAGTAGGAAAATGCCATGTTCCTTTAGGAACTCAATAAACTCAGTACTTAAGTGTTCACCTCCTCGATCTGATCTTAGAGTTTTAATATGCTTCCAGTCAAATTCTAGTATGTGTAGTTGATTCCTTTAAATGCATTATATAGTAGAAGATAATAAAGTTGAAATATTATTATTATATTACTTTCCTAATAAAATACATGTGAAGGGAAAAATTGTAGAAAAGTAAATCTAGCTTAGGTGTAATGAACCTGCAAGGTTAGCATAACTATGCACGTAGCTTGCTAAATCACATGAATAATGGGATAAGTAATAGATACTCAAACACTTGAAAAAGTAAACAAAATGTACACAATTATGCATGTTTTTAGTTATTGTTTATGCTACAATGACATATGATGATGATATAAAGAATCCATGATGACATCATTTGACCGAGAACCTGATGACTATAGTACCTTTAAGCGAATAGATTTTTTAATGTGTGTGTGTTTCCTCTTACTCCCCCCTTAAAAAGGGGTGTAAAGGCACCTATTTATGGTGAAAAATGTGAGGAAGAGGAGGGTATAGGTATGGTCACATGCACCTCCCTAAGATAGAGCATGTGACAACGCAAAGTGCGCATAACTGCACACTTGGTGCATGGCCACACACACTCATGCACAGTAATGCACACTTTCACACATTATGCACTCAATTTAGGTCTTTTTTGGGCTATTTCAAGGTTGGTTCCTAGGGTTTTTGAACTTTTTAGACACATTTCTGAAGTTTGTTTTGTCTAATTTAACTTCAATTTTAGCACGTGACACCAAGGGTTGTTTACGCACACTTCTAAGCGAAGCGCGCTAATCCTCATATTGCTTTGGACTATTATAGGACCACATTTGGAGGAATCTTATGGACATGTTCTTAAAGTCCATTTTATTTAATTCAACTTTAATTTTATTGCATCTGGATGATGCATGCTAATCCTCTAGTTGTTTTGGACTATTCTAGGACTACTTCTAGAGGTTTTGGAGCCTTCCAAAGTCTGTTTTACAGAAATTGATTTCCATTTTTTCATGAAATTGGGTCCCGGTCTATTAAAATGAACACTAACTCAACAAGCTATTGTTATAAGAGAAGATTACTCAAAATAAGCCTCTCATTATTCCAATAATTCATATTTAATAAGATTGAAGCTCAACATAATGGCTCGGTGAACGATTTCGCACACTAATGGGATCAATTAGGTTTTAAGGTTGCACACTTTAAAGGTGTTACAAATGAGCAAACTTTAGTCTTCTTGAAGATTCATTTCATCATTAGACCTTTTTAGGGATAGTCAAATTTATGGTATGATAGTTTCCCCTATTTTTCTTATGTTACATAGCCACCTAGCACTAGTGTCAATACACATGAAGCAAAGTTAAAGATGCAAAAAAAAACATTTTTTGAAGTGAGAGGCACTTACCTGAGTGTTTTCTTATTGTGATTTGACTATTGTTATTGTTTTATGACTTGGCCATCATGCAAGGTGTTGTAAACGACAATTACAAGATGTGATTCAAATAAGGAAGCTATTTCAGGATTCGTTCAACGTGTAATTTCAAGATTCATTCAAGATATAATTTTAGGATTCATGCAATATGCAGTTTTGGGATTCATGCAACATATAATTTTAGGATTCATGCAAAATGATGCAATTTTAGGATTCATACAATATACAGTTTTGGGATTCATGCAAAATGATGTAATTTAGGGTTCATGAAATGATATGATTTCCACATGATTGATTCAAGCAAGTGAGACAAGTGTATGATACTGACATGCAATTAGTCATTTGATATGCAAGGATGCATGTGGAATGCAATAACTACCCTTTCAAGCATTATAGTTAAGACTCTTTAGTCATAAAAGTAATTCATTCATAACCTCTTCAGGTGTCAGATGAATAGATAGATACTACCACTATAACCTATTCAATTGTCAAGTGAACAGATAGATACTACCACTATAACCTCTTAGGATATCAAGAAAACAAATAGGTAGTGCCACTATAACCTCTTTAGTTGTAAGGCAAACAAATAGATACTGCCACTATAACCTCTTCGGGTGTTAGACGAATATATTGTTGTGATCATTATGATTTATGTAATGTATTCTTCTCTTTTATTCATGGTTGGTTTTGATGTAGTAATGATGCAGTGATGATGATATGAACATTTTCCATGTTGTAGATGTTGTTTTGATGATTTTGAATGGGATATCCTTTTGATGATTCTTCCCTATTTTTCTTCTTTCAGGAGGTGCTGAATTTTTTAAAATGGTGAGGCCACACATAGTATCTTTAGACAGATGTAGTCCATGTTAGAAGCATGTCTTATGCTCAAATAGAGGTTTAGGACTAAGGAAACGAGTGTGCAAAGTCTCAAAGTGTGAATATAACTATATGGGAGCGCTGGATAGGGTAAGTATGTATGGTTGCATGTATGGAGTGCATTGTCATATTCTGATCATGTGATCATATGCCTAGTGTATGGCCACACCCCTCACCCCTCTTTATTCTACTTAAGGCATGCATTTTTTAGGTTTTGGGAAGCTTGTTTCAGCCTTCTCTTAATGTTTTCCATTTTTTTAATTTTTTCATGTTTTAAGTGTTTTCTACCTTTTTCATGCTTCTGAATTTTTATTTCTTTTGCATAAGATGGAGCCCAACATTCTTAAGGGTTTAAAGGATATCTTTTAGATGCCGAGGTTGTCATAACTCAAATTTCACTATCCCCAAAATGGTCCAATGATGAAAAAAATCCCTAAGATGACTAGAGTCTGCTCATTCGTAATACCTCTAAAGTGTGCAGCCTTAAAACACCTAACCAACCCCACCAGTATGCAAAATTGATCATTAATCCATTAAGTTGTTCTCTGACATTGCAAAATACAAATTATCAAAATAACAAGTTGTTTATTTCGAGAAAACTCCTCTCATAATACTTAACTCGTTGGACCGACGCACATTTTATTTTATCAGGACTCAACTTTATCAAAAAATGGAAATTGATTTTGACAAAACAGACTTCAAAAACATGTCCTGAAGACTCTAAAACCTTCAAAAGTTGTCTTATAATGATCCAACACAACCCGGGTAATAGTGCATATCGCTCAAAAGTACGCATAAACATCCCTAAGTATCATATGTTAAAATTAAGGTTGAATTTGGAAAAATGGACTCTAGAAACATGGTTAGAAGGCCCAAAAACCCTAGTAAACAACCCTAGAACAACACGTATAAAACTTAGGAAAAGCACGTAGAGTATCAAAGTGTGCATGAAAATGCACACTTTGAATGTGTGGCCATGCACCGAGCATGTGACCATACACACACAATGTGTGGCCACACGTACTTTGCATGGCCATGTGCAAAAATCCATTTATACATGTAAAGATAGTTATCCTTGCAGATCAATCATATTAGATTTACTTTTCTGCAATCTTTTCCTTTCCATATGTATTTTGTCATGAAAGCAATGTAATAAATAAACTTTTCAACTTCATTATTTTATACTATCTTATGTACTGTGTGAATGCTATACCAATTGTCATTGCTGAAACTAGGATGTTGCAGTAGCTATACGTCAAATATTGTATAATGAGAAATAGTTAAGAAGTAGATGCAATCTCTCAAACTCAAAAATCTCTGCTGGGGACAATATTTGTTAAGTGACCCGATGTTGTTCCTTTCTTTTCCTAATTTTCTAAAAATCGAGTGGTGACTCCACAAAATCAAAAGCATCTCTTACCCCTTAGACAAATCATTTGTCCCTATTTGATAAAGTTGTCATGTCCTTAGAAATGAAAAAAAAAACAACATCAACTCAGAGTTGAGATGGTCGCTTACAGTGGCGACTCACTGAGGACTTCTAAGTAAGAGGGATGAACTTGAAAATGACTATTTCTCATCATGCAATACTTAATTGGATGGGGCCCCTCACCACTACATTTACACTACACAACACACGTGCACCACTTATTCCTAAAAGCCTCGATAATACTAAATGATATCGCTATTGGGTTTAGTGATACAAACATAGCAAAAATATAAAAATTTTGTCACATTCCTAAACCTGAATCCATGTAATTTGACAACTTGATTAAATCTAGGGTTTCAAGAATCTTACCAAAATGCAAAAGAGGCAAGAAAATCTGGAAGGATGAGAGGAGGTTCACTCTGATGATACCTTACCTTGAGCTTTTGCTTTGATTCAAATTCAAATTTTAGACATCTTCAAAAGAATCCACACTAACATGCCTTGATCAAAATGATATGTCTATGTGCTAGCACGACTTGGTTGTTTCATAATTCAAGAACAAAACTCTCTTTGATTTCATTTTTCTCAAAATGCAAAGAAAACAAATTTTAGGTGGCTCACTCAATTTATCTGTCTCAAACCTTAGAGAACATAACATAGATATAGAGTTATCAATTAGGGTTTCACTTACCAAACCCTTTTTGGTAAATAGCTATTAAATTCAAATTTTATTTATTTAAAATGAAATTAGTAATAAATATTTATTATTTATTTGGATAACAATTATCATAAATAAATAGTTAAATATATTTATTTCCAAAGAGTTTAACTAGGCTTAATAAGCCTATAATCAATTTGGGTCTCTTATAAGTGTGTGACCCTATAGGCTCACATAACATTAGTAGTGGGCTTAAATCTCTATTTAGGCTTACAAGTCATAAGTGGCCTATAGCAAGACATTATGACTACCCAAGCCATGTGAAGTCAATAATCTGACATAACCTAATTACAATGAACATTATAGTCCCTTTATCACATAATATCTATATTAAACATAAGGTATAAAATATCATCCTTATAGAGTTTAATAATATTATGACTTGATTCTAAGTAGACTAAAAATGATAACTCTTTATCAATTCATTTTAGCATGGCCATGCATTTTCCTTCAGTCTAACTCATCAATCGGCCCATAGATATCTTACTCATATTAATGAGGGGTAAATTCCTTCTCAATCACTCACATTCCTCATGTAACTCATTTCATATCCAACAACATTCTATTTAATCATCTGGTTAATGATAATGTTAAAATGTGTCAAAACATAAAATAACTATATAGAAAAACATGGCGATTTCAAGGTCAAAGGGCTTAAACAATATCATTACAATGAGAAATACTTATGACAATAATATATGTAGTATTCTTATAGTGGGTCAATCTAGAACATGATCTCTCATCATGTATCTATGAGTTGACTTAATATCTCATATCCATGATTAGTAAAACATAATCATCAATTGACATCATACTAGCCTTGTTAATATTTATACAATAAAAAAATGGCTAGGGATAATTAGAATAGAACTCTTATTTTAATCTAAGGGTTTTACTATCAAGTCACATACTTGATGACTTTAGTAAGAATTAACCATTCAAATAAAAGGAATGATAATGGAAATGCCTCTTTATTAATAAAATAGAAATGTCAATACATAATCACAAATGATTGACCTAGTGCATATCACTAACAATCGCTACCATGATTCCACCCAAGTCATGGGTCAATGAAGATATGGTATTATCACCATTAGTCTTTACTCGTTCATTCACTGGACTCATATGATAAGAGTCTGTAACCCAAGCCCTTAAGGGGGAGATGATCGAGTTATCAAAAGAATGCTAGACTCACTTACCGAAGTTTGTAACCTTAGTCATGTGAGGCATTCTCACTAAAGGAACCCTTAGCCTTTCACCCTAACTTAGCTTATGTAGATAAACCAGTAGTAACATCCACTAGGATTCTACCAAGCTATGCATGCTATCCTTATCCTAACACCATGCATAGGATTTTTGTATCCACTCCATGCATACATGCTCACCCTTTTATTTTATAGGCACACATCATGAATCATTCATTTAGCTAACCCTAATAAATGTATGGGAACACTATATTAAAACATGAGTGATCATGGAGCTAAGTCTTCTCATCAAAGCAATGGAAAATTGAAGGCTTTGATCCAGGAACTGCTTAATGATGATGTCATGGTAAAAAACCCCCAAGCCCAAACTAGTATCACTAGACATTTCCTCCATAACCTTGACAAAGCCAACTAGAATAGCCGTAACCATATAGAATGCTATACATTAATACATTTTAGCATGTGCCCCTTGATCGTGAACTATTGAATACTACCATGTCATTCTAGGACCCTCAGAAGCATGCTTCTAATTAAACACCATAGAACTATGCCCATTAGATGAAGAATTTAGTGCCATAGCAAGACAAATCCCCACCATGACCAAAGAAGTAGTTTTCATTAACCAAGACATCAAATACCCAAGATTTGGGGTCACTTTCCTTGACCTAAGCCTTCACTAGCTTAATGAACTAGTCACCAAGCGCAAATGACTATTTCCTATGCAACTCTTAGCTGCCTACACTACCAAGAAGAGTGGTACTCTGATTTAGGCACATCTCTTTTCGTGTTATTTGTCACGACCCAAAACAGGGGCCATGACCTATGCTAGGGAACGGGAATTCTTTTGAATCCGAAACCCGTAGCAAGCCTTTAAATAAAATAAAAAACATACAATAGTAATAATAACAACACAATTAAGTAAAATATTATGCAACGGAATAAAATCATAAATATCAAAATAATATTTCCACCAAATGAAATTAAATCAAATCTTCATCTCATATATAAATAAACTTTTACTACAAGTTTCAATTCAAATATTTAAAGTACATGTCTCATATAAATATAATACAACAATCTCATAATTGACCATAACTACTGTAGTGTCTAGATTATAAAATAAAACTCAGATAAGCAGTTTACATAAAGAAGCTAAAGTGGAAGAAATCCGGCATACAGGTTTGCTACTGAGGTCTAATGAAGATGACTCTCCTGAAAAATAGTCAACAGAGGGGAGTCAGACCTCACTGAGTGAATTACTATAATATATATACATGCATACTAAATGACAATGCATATAGTCGATAGTATATATATAATAAGTATATATACAAGTAAATACACACAGATGCAATAAAATCATTTTATATATATTTATTGAAAATCACAGTTTAAGAAGGATCAAATAGAACCCTAGAAAATCGCAACCTTAAAACAGTGTTAGACAACACTCTAGCCATACAGGCTCACTTATTCCAAATATATTCACTTAGTCCATTTAGACAGTAGATTGGCCTCGAGACACTAACTCAACCAAGCTCCAATAATCTGACTGTCAGTGTGATTGGCCCCGAGACACTTGGTCAATCGAGCTCCAGCAATCACACTCCCAAATCATAGCTCACATATCAAATAATCAAATCCAATCAATATCCACAAATGGTTAGTAATATAGCCTAAATGCTATAAGCGTACCAGTACGTACTTGGTCCTAGTGCCGCCCACTAGGTAGCACGTTCTATTGATATCCTTCATTATTAATTATGAAACATACATTCACAAATAAATGATGCATGTATTTAAATAAAATAGCAACAATAACCATATATATACTATAAATATACCAAAAGTAAACTAGGTATATCTCGAGTATGTATACGTTAAATAAATCCAATTAAATTGCCAAATAAACTAGAAATGTATTTGAAAACATTTTAAACATAATTCGTTAATAAAACCTACATATAGTTTAAAATATACCAAAAATAAACCAAAAGGAAACCAAAAGTAAACTAAAATAAACTCAAGGACTAATTATTACCATTATGCATTTTTAGTCAAAATAAAACATAGATTTCTAAAATCGTGCACCCTAGAGCATATATATATAGAATAGTAACTCACAATTTATTACACTCCTTAAGATGGGTCCGATGGGCCTGGTCCACTAGGCCTCGGTCTCGGCGCAACTAAACAAACATAAATGATAGGAATCAGAACAAATCTAACAAAAGTTCTAAAGACTCGATCTATAATACTAGAGACATAATTAAAATGGAAATTCGACCGGACATCACGTTTTATGAGAATTCTACCAAAAATCCGACAGAACCTCCCTTGTAAAATGGACATCTCTCTACTCAAAGAGTAGAGCCAGGCTTGTAAAGAAACACACTTCGAAAATAAATGCATAACACAACAATAATCCCTTGGTCGGACTCCAAACTACAATTCACCGACTGAGGTTCACAATTCATAGAATATTTACAAAATACCGAAAATGCCCTTATATAATAAAAATACATTTTATAAGTAGAAATTACGTAATTAACCTTAAAACACATTAAAAGTCGATAAAAACTCATTTTATTAGAAAAATCGTATATTATATATATAATTGAAAATAATTTACGAAAAATAGTTTTAATTAGTTAAAAGTACTAAATAATTTGTATAAATCATTTTTATACCCTAAATAACTATTAAAACCAATTTAATTACATTTTTAGCCAATTTAGTGTAAAATTACCAAAATACTCATATAAATATACTAAAATTAATCCAAAAATTCACCAAAAATAATATAATTACTCAAAATTAATTTTCTCAACATATATATCAATAAATATACTCAATTAACCAATTAATTTCAATTAAACACATAATTAACCCTATTTTCTCAAAGTTACATAAACTATATAAATTCAAAATAAATACATAAAAATTCAAAAAATTTCAAAAAAATTTCCATAATTCATTTCAACACCTATATTTACCATAAAACACAATTTCATAATTTAATTAATTAATTTTCAAAAATTAGAAAATAATAATAAAATAATAAAAATTACCCAAAAATCAAAATAAATTCCAAAAATTCTAAATAAATTCACACATGAAGATTAAGCTACTAGGATCAAAGTTTGTGAAGGAATTTTTCATGAATAAATCAAATTGAAGCTCAAAAAAATCAAGAACCCTAATAGGCCGAAATTGCAAAATCGAAACCTATGCAAATCGAGACCATTTTAAGTGAAACAAAGCTTGTAATCACACTCACCAGAGCTCAAGGAGAAGATAGAGACCAGCGGTGTCGAAAATGGTGGCCGAGATCGGCTTGATTGACGATGGGACAAAGTTTCATTTTTTCGACAATAATAGAGGGAAACGACGCCGGATAAGAGAAGGAAAGGTGGCAGAGCTGCTGGCTAGGAAAGGAGGAGCTTAGGGTGGCACACCGATGGCCTAAAAACGGGAGTAGCAGTGGTGAGGGTGACGAAAATTGATCGGGAAGAAGAAGAGGGAGGAGTGGCAGAACCGTAATTTTGGCAAACTTTATTTTTGACAATATATTATGTATATATGTGTGTATATATATATATATATACTCACACTATATATTATATTAATATAAACTTTCACACACATAATTTAATATATTAAATAATTTATACACTAAAAAAATTAAATAATATTAAAACTAAATAATAAATAATAAAAAAATTAGGGTAATTAATTAAACCTTAGTTAAATTTAAATATATACACATATATACCCTTTATTTTATCACCTTTAAAATATATATGAGTTCATGCAAATTTGTGAAATTTTTTAAAATAATTAATATTAAATTATTTAAGTGTTAATTTCCCTGAAAATAAAATTCTCAGGAAAATTTTACGTAAAGCACTTAAAATAATATAAAACAATTAAAATTAGTTGTAATTAAATAACCACTCATAAAATATCAAAAATATATACAAAAATTATTAACACTGCATATCCCGATGCAGTATAAAAATATTTAAAAACTTGAGATAGTACATTATCTCTTCATGAAATACTATACAATCTTGAATGATGGGCTAGCAGATTACAAGATACTCTAAGTCATTGAAGGAATATAAAGTAGAATGACTCCCTTCCTACTTATACTAGTAAAAATAGATGTGTCTACTCATTAAACCTATAGAGAATTTGATGAGGTACCAACCTAGGAATCACCTAGAAAGACACATCAAGGATATTCACAAGCGCTCAGGCCACATCTCAGCCCAGCAGTGGTTCGAATTCATGAAGGACATGCTATAATACTAAGTAAGATGGCTGTGCCCATGGTGGAAGCTAGGGCAAATGACTCTCTGCACATATGTCAGCTATGTACCAATCTCAGGATTTAGGTCATGCACCTACTCTTACCTAACAATGGTGGAAAGATAGTTTAGCAAGAAGTAAAATGTACCATCTGAGCTTGTAGATTTCTTTGCTGGCAGGATACAATAAAGGTTCATCTATCACTTTAAAGCAACATGGAGGAGGAGAATCATCCACCAATTTATTGCAAGTATTAGATATGGTGTTAAAGATGAAGCATACAAGCAGTGGATGATCCAAAATAGAAATGTCTCTTAAGTCATTGGTCTAAAGAAAGCCCACTTCTTTAGTTTCTTTTTCTTTATTTCTAAATGATGATGTAAGGAACTCTAAAGTTAACTCAATGAAATTAGATTTTGCTTACTAATTTTTCTTAATGGTAGTGTGCATTGGATTGATCAAAACATTAGCATATTTAACATTCATTCCATATGCATTGAATCATTTAACATTGGCACTGAATCTGAACCACACATTCTACATATTTTGAAAGATGTTACCTCTAAAGAGAGGAGAGAAATTGAAAAAATATTAATAAAATATTCAAAAGTATTTTCCTAGGTGTGCGACCATATGCCTCGTATTGATGGAGACATTGTTCAACACTTAATTCCTACCAAAGAAGGGTGCAAACCGATAAATAGAAATTGAGAAGACTAATACCATAATGGTCCTAAATAGTGAAAGAGGACATCAAGAAACAAATCAAGGCAAAATTTCTAGAGATAGTAAACTATCCAGAATGGTTAGCAAATATGGTGCTCGTACCAAAGAAAGACAGAAGGGTCAAAATCTATATTGACTATAGAGATTTGAACAAGGCTTGATTGAAGGATGATTTTCCACTACCCCATGTAGGCATACTAATTGACAACGTCACTATATGTACAATGTACTCCTTCATGGATGGATTCTCTGGGTACAATCAAATCCTAATGGCCATTATCGACAAAGCAAAGGTAGCTTTCATAATATAATAGGGTACTTACTGCTATAAAGTAATGCCTTTTGGACTAAAGAATGTAGGGGAAACCTACCAAAGAACGGCAATTGTAATGTTCTATGACATAATACACAATGATATGGTCATATACATTGATGACATGATGGTCAAGTCAAGAACCAGGGAAGAACATACCTTTGATCTTAAAACATTTCTCATAAGGGTCAAAAAGTACAGTCTTAGTCTAAATCCAAAGAAATGTGTATTTTGGGTCACTTCAGGAAAGATGCTAGGGTATATTATCAGTCAGAACAAGATTGAAATGGATCCAAACAAAGCAAAAACCATAAGAGAGATGCCAGTGTCAAAAATAGAGAAAGAAATTAAAGGGTTTCTAGGGAAACTACAGTTCATCACTGGATTCATTGCTAAGTTGATAGCAGTGTGTGAACCAATCTTTAAGCTGCTCAGAAAAGATCAACTGGTTAAGTGGCATGAATAGTATTATCTAGCATTTAACAAGATCAAAAGCTACCTAGCCAACCCACCGATTCTAAGACCACAAAAACCAGGGATACCTTTAACCCTGTATCTGGCTATTGAAGGGAATGCAATTGGTGCAATGTCAGCCTAAAAAGGAGAAACGAAAGCATAACACACGGTCTACTACTTGAGCAATAAGATGTTGCCTTATAAAGAGAAGTATAACCAAGTCGAATAGATATGTCTGACAATGGTATGGGCAATAGAGAAACTTAGAAACTACTTTTAATCCTATAGAATTCAGCCTGTGTCCAAAATGGACCCTATGAAATACCTTTACGAAGCTCCCTCTCTAGTGGGGAAACTTGCCAAGTGGCTCGTACTGCTAATAGAATTTAATGTGCAATATCTGACTAAAAAGGCAGTAAAAGGGAGAGTAGTGGCTGAATTTCTAGCCCTCAACCCTAATCTAGACTCAAAAGAAATCCAACCAGACTTCCTAGATGACCTCAACTCAACCATTAAAATTAAAGGATAGTGCATGTACTTTGATAGAGCAGTTAATTAGTTTGGTGCGTGAGTCAATGTCATACTACAATCTCCACAATGTAAAGTAGTACCAACTACTAAAAAGCTCAAGTTTAAAGTCATAAACCATAAAGAAAAATATGAAGCATGCACACTCAAAATAGAAGCACCGATAGCCCTGGATGTCACAGAAGTTAAAATCTTTAAAGATTCCATTCTAGTAATCAATCATGCCATGAAAGAGTGGGAACTAAAAGAGCAACACTTAAAACCTTATCTAGACCACTTGAGACTACTCACCATGTCCTTCTAAAAATGCAAATTCATTCATCTCCCGAGGAATCACAATCAAATGGCAGATGCACTTGCTTTAATAGCATCAGTATGGGAAGGGCTATCCAAAATTCCTATGAAGTCTCTGATTCTACTCATATCATGATAGCCTTATCATAAAGACAAAGCATCTAAAAAGCCTTAGTCCTATGACATCCAAAGATATCTAAAGGAACAAGCCTATCCTGATCAAGCAGATTAAAGAGATAAAGCAGTCATTTGATGATTAGCATTAAAATTCACATTGCACCAGGGTGTGTTACACAAGAGAACCTCATATGGTTTACAACTCTGATGTCTAGATGAAATTAAAGCTACAAGAGCATTAGAAGAAGTACATGAGGGTGTTTATGGTCAACATACGAATGGAGCACTCCTAGCTAAAAAGCTAATCATAGAAGGGTTATTCTAAAAGACGATGATGGAAGACTACAACAAATTTGTAAGGAAATGCCATGAGTGTCAGATCCATGGGAATGTCAACCATCTTCCCCTAATAGAACTACACTATATCTCCTCTCCATGGCCCTTCTCAGCATGGAGACTAGACATAATTAGGGAAATCCACCCGATAGCCTCAAATGGACATAGGTTCATCCTAGTAGTAGTGGACTACTTTACAAAATGGGTCAAAGCAGAATCATTCGCAAGGATAGGAGTCAAGAAAGTGACTAAGTTCATCAAAAGAAACACATTCTATCAATATGGGATCCCCCATCACATCATCTTTGAAAATGGTTTCCAATTCCAAAGGGAAGTTAGAGAGCTACTAAGGAGTTATAGGATGGAACATCACAAATCTTATGAAAGATGACTCAAACTTATAGAGACTAGGCAAATAGATTGCCATATGCCTTATTGGGGTACCAAACAATAGTCTGAACTTCAACAAGAATAACTCCTTTCTCATTAGTGTATGGATTGAAAGCAGTTCTTCCAATCAAAATAGAAATCAAGTCCCTCAGGTGCCAATTGAATCTAAATTGCTAGAAATATAGTGGGCTCAATAGGGGCATGACAATCTCACTCTCTTAGACAACCATTGGCTCAAGGCTTTATACCACATACAGTTGTCTCAAGCTCGACTAGCCAAGACCTTCAATAAAAGAGTAAAACACAAGAGTGTGAAAGTAGGAGACTAGGTGCTAAGGCAAGATAGAATGTTTCAGACCCTAGAGGTAAATTCAAATGAAATTGGGAAGGCCTATACCTGGTCAAACATATCCTATATAGAGGGACAGTCAAGTTTATGGATTTTGAAAGCAACAAATTCTGTAAACTTGTCAATACAGACTACATGAAGAAGTACTATGCCTAAGGCAAAAAAAAGTCATCTCGCTGAGTTGAAAACTTAAAAATGGTAGCTCATGCAAAAATTAGGGAAAGAGAGAAAATAATTAACTAAAAAACTTGAGAAGGCTAGTTAAGGACAGGTAACCTCAAATATGAAATTTATACAAATGCATCTATGCTTTTCTTAAATGATTATATGAGAATGATTGCCAATTTATGCAAAATGTCTTTAAAAAGTGCAACACATTCTATCATTATGAATTGCATCAAGAATGCTTTGCATTTTCTTTCATTACATTACCATGGTTCTTACCATCCTCTCTAAGCTCACTCCTTAAGATTAGCCACTATCATATAACACATAAAAAAATACTAGCTAGGTGTGAAAATCTCCAAAAGGAGACACCCTAGGCAAAAAAGGGAAGAAAAAGAAAACTTAGCTAAGTGCAAAAAGCTCCAAAAGGAGATGCCTTATCCCAAAAATGGAAAATGGTAGATGATAGCAATGCCAACATCATCATCAATGATACATAGCACGAAGCATATACAATCATCATCATATAAGCATCATACAACGTGCGACACAAATACCCATATACAATATCTAGAATCCATAACCTTAGGAAAATAATACAACAAAGCAAACCACATGCCAAAGAGTCCTATATCTAGCTCCTAAAACAACTACATCAGTTGTGGCTACCATCAGAATCAAGCACTAATCTTGCTCAAGCATCCCCTTCATCTGATCTCGACTCATCATCATTCATCATAAAGGATGCTAGATGTGAATCTAGCTCACTAATACGGTCATGATAAATTGCACGCTCTTACTCCCATGCATGACTAGTAAGATGGTACTTAACTAGCATTACACATTGCATATCATACACTCATACATAAAACATGTGCATAAAATAAATAGGTACAATAAAGAAGGCATACCCTTTGAGTAGTGGCAAAATCCAAAAAGCACTACTATGCACTCCCAGCAACAGTATACTAGTACTAACCAAAGGAGACATGAATCTACAAAAGTAAGAAAGTAAGTTAACCACGAATCACTAGATAAATGAAACACAAACAAGAATAGGTGAAAAACATGAACATGGGTAGCATCAGTACGAGCAATGCCCAACTAAGGAAAGTTATGTCTAGGCAAATCAAAGCTCACTGCATTACCATGGATATCCATCCCAAGCAAGGACAAAGATGGTTGAACCCCAAGGATAGTACTACTAGAAGCCACACCACTAGCATAAACAGTTGCCTCAGTATAGAGCATGCCCTCATCCTCCTTAAAGTGGGATCCATATCCCCTACGACATCATTACAGATAAGTTCTCACAACTCATGTAAATTATAGTTTATTACTAATAAAATTTGCTACATGCTTGCACCAAAATAGGAATAAAAGCATATCGAATCAGAAGAAGCAACTCCCGATGACCTATATGATGGTTTAACCCTCAAACCCAAAGGACAATATTTATTTTCCTACGAAGGCGAAGGTAAAGGAAAGTCCCACTAGCTATGACATTAATCAATTGAGGGATCAATACATCAACATAAGGCAAACCCTCACTCTTCAAGAGGTCTCAGACAGGAATCCTACCATAGCAGCTACAATATCATCAATGCAGAGTTTATGGCCCCATAACATGTCCTTTGGGGGAGGGATAAAAAATCTCCTCATATATGGGCCATCCCACTAATGATGGTCTCGTTCGCCTAAATACCACACTCTATTGATGAGGCCAAAGAGTAACACTCATCTCTTTGTTAGCTGCCATACAACCACCATCTCTGCCATCTAATGAGACCTCACCACCCACCAGTGAAGAAAAGAAGAATCATGAATTAGTTAAGAAAGGAACAGTTAACACATCAGGAATCAAACATATCTTATCAGGGGACAGCTTCGTCATATAGTCTTAGGCTACCATTTAATCCTCTATCAAATTAGTAGTCTTCCAGATCTAGTGAAAATAATGAGGGAAGCCATCTTCCTGGAAATACTCAATGGATAGGCATGGAAGAATCCCAAAATCATATGCCCAAATATGTCAAAATCAGAGGGTTAGAAATAACAAACTAAAATACAAAGAACAAACAACAAAATTCCTAGTTACTTCTAGCACGAACAAGCATCTGTAGATCCTTATGCCACTTCAGCATGGCTCATGAAGTCCATAATACATATGACAAAGGCAGTAGTGCCCTAATAATAGCCCAGTACGCCATCCAAATCTCTCAAAATAAGCAACAATTGTAGATCACCCATCCCCAAAGGGTTTGGGAAGATAATAGTACTCAATAAATAAAATAAAAAGTAATGACCCAACTGCTCTATTAAGATGAGACCAACATCATATAAATCCCACAAGAAACAAACAAACTCCATCTATTGAGCAAAATATGGGCAACCAGACTTTATAGGAGTAACTACCCTGAGAAAATCCTTTATGAGATGCCTCCTCACCACAGTACTGGAACACTCCTCATTAATAAAATGAATGGACTCTCTAGAAAAGCTCAGGCCCATGATGGCAGTAAAGTCCAAAAGGGTAATGGTCATCTCCTTAACAGGCATATGGAAAGTATGCATCGTGTCCATCCACCACTTTATCAATATATACATAGCTATCTGACTCGATGCATACGAGTCATAAGATAGTGCAACAATTACCCTATCAAAGCCCTTCCCAGCAACCATCTACTTCATGCACCTCGGGAGACCTTGATAGTACATGTTCACTCTGTTGAAACTACCAAGCAGCACAGTGACATATCGATAAGTTTTTTATTAAAAATTTAAAGAGCTACTGAATACTAACACATCTCTCTCTGTCACTCAACAAAATTAAAATAATAATGACTAAAGAGAAAAGCTTCACGACAACTAGACAACCATAAAAATAAAATAAAGCAAGAGCTATGAGCATTAGCATTTATAATAAAGCTAGACAAATAGTTATAGCAAGAGCTATAAAGCTACAACTATAACAACCTCATACAACAAAATAAATAGCAAGACAACAAACAAACAAGCTTCAATAAATAAAGGCAAAGAAGGACCCACCTCATGACGATGACACACCCAAGCATGAGTCTCCAAGCTATGAACAATGGGGATCAGATCTCCATGAAAAAGCCTAGATGACTAAGAACTATAAGCACCAAATATGCTAGTCCTTGCTATAGAGGTCTAAGCTCTAGTAGCCTCTATAAATTCACCCTTAAGATCAAGATCAACATCATTGAAAATGTCCTCCAGATCCTCAGGAATGTTGGGGAACTCCATTTTACACAGAAGAAAAATGGAAGTACAAAAGCAATAACAAATAGCACCAGAAACATAAAAAGGTTGAGAAAAGTTAGAAAACACTTCGAACGAAGCCTTCCAAAACCTTCAAAACAACCATTTAAATAAGCTCAGAGGGGGGGAAGCACATGACCACATGCCACGCATGTGACCACGTAGACAAGTGCATGATCAAGTACCTCCCTCGTGCAATCACATGTACTCCCCCCTTCCACGCGCTCTACTATGTTTTTATGCACACTTTGAGACTTTATACACCCACTTTTACAGTCTTGAACATCCATTAAAGCATAAGATATGCATCAAACTCATGTAAAAGTACACTGATGAGGACTCCACCTATCTAAGGATACTACGTATACACTTACTTTTTTAGAAAACACAACATCTTATAAAAGAAGAAGGGCAAGGAAAATTCACTATGAGGATATCTTACCATAAATAATCAAAATAGCATATGCAAAATGATAAATTATAGCACAATCACTATATAATTATGGCATCATCACTACTACCTCATTCATTGCTTTGAAGCACTCATTCATTTCTTAAAAGCACTTTTCATTGCTTAGAAGCATATTTTCATTACTTAAAAGCACTCATGCATTTCTCAAAAGCACTTTTCACTACTTAGAAGCATCTTCTCATTGCTTAAAAGCACTCTCATATTGCTTAGAAGCATTCACATTTCTTAAAAGCACTTTTACTTCTTAGAAGCATCCCCATATTGCTTAAGTGCATCCTCACATTGCTTAGGAGCATCCACACTACTTAGAAGCATTCTCATGTGCTTAGTAGCTTCTTCATTTCACATGACACCTAAGAAGGTTATAGTCATTTGTTCATTTTACATGAAACCTAACAAGGTTATACTCACAAGTTCATTCGCACAACACCTAAAAAGGTTATAGTTGCATGTTCATTTTGCATGATACCTAAGAAGGTTATAGTCACATGTTCATTTTTCATAACACCTAAGAACGTTATAGTCACATGTTCATTCACGTGACACCAAAGAAGTTTATAGTCGCATGTTCATTCGTGTGACACTTACGAAGGTTATAGTTGTATATTCATTCACGTGGCATCTAAGAAGGTTATAGTCACA
The DNA here is from genome assembly GCA_947683625.1 of Mallotus nudiflorus. Classification (NCBI taxonomy): domain Eukaryota; kingdom Viridiplantae; phylum Streptophyta; class Magnoliopsida; order Malpighiales; family Euphorbiaceae; genus Mallotus; species Mallotus nudiflorus. Next base: position 146,404 of record CANTUR010001259.1, read on the forward strand.
TGTTCATTTCACATGACACCTAAGAAGGTTATAGTCGTATGTTCATTTCACGTGACACCTAAAAAGGTTATAGTTGCATGTTCATTTGCATGACACCTAAGAATGTTATAGTCGCATCAACATTTTGCTTAGTAGCATCTTTATTTTCATAATACCTAAGAAGGTTATAGTCACATTCACATTTTGCATGACACCTAAAAAGGTTATAGTTGCATCTACATTTTGGTTAGTAGCATCATCATTTCCGTGACTCCTAAAAAGGTTATAGTCGCATCTATATCCTACTACACTTTACATCAATCACAAGCTTGCATATGTCCCAAAATAGCACCTTATGTGAAGACCATGTCATAGGACAACAACAACAAACAAAATAAAATAGCAACAGTTAAATCTTGATAAGACATTTAGAGTCAACACACAGGTAAGTACTTGTCTCCTTACTAAAACATTTTTGCATCTTTCCATTTTTGCTTCACGTGTATTGACACTAGCACTAGGTGATTATACAACACATGTGAAGCAGGGAGAAACTGCTATACCTCAAATTTAACTATCCCTAAAAAGGTCTAATAATGAAATAAATCCCCGAGATGACCAGAGTCTGCTCGTTCATAACACCTCTGAAGTGTGCAACCTTAAAACATCTAATCAACCCCACTAGTATGTAAAATCGATCACCAAGCCATTAAGTTGCACACTAACATTCTAAAATATGAATTATCAAAACAATGAGAGGTTTATTTCAAGAAAACTCCTCTTAAAATTCTCAGCTTGTTGGACCGATTCTCATTTCATTAGACCAAGACTTGGCTTTGTGAAAAAACAAACATTGATTTTGATAAAGTGGACTTCAAAAACATGTCTAGAAGGCTCTAAAACCTCATGAAGTGGTCTTAGAATGGTCTAACACAGCTCAAGCATCAGCGTGTATCGCTTAGAAGTGAGCATAGACAACCCTAGGTGTCATGTGCTAAAATTGAGGCTGAATTTGATAAAACACACTTCGAATATATGTTTGGAAGGCCTATAAACCTTGGGGACCAATGCTAGAATAGTGCACACAAAACCTAGGAAGAACATGGAAATTGTCGAAGTGCACGTGAAAACACACATGTGCATTCATGGCCATACGCCAAGTACATGACCACGCGCAAACTGTGCATGGCCACTTGCACTTGGCATAGCCATGCATAAAAATCCCCTTATACACAGGTGACCATGCCTACACCACCCCATTCTACACATTTTTCATCTATACCCGTTTACACCTTATTTTGAGGGGGGAAGCAAGTGAAGACACATAAAAAAATCAAAAGTCTGTCCAATCAAAGGCACGAGAAACCCTTTACCATATAGTTTTTGCTCTCCTATAGCCTTCCCTTTAGGTTGTTAGATCCTTTTTTGAACCAAACCAAGCCTTATCTTTGTCAAAGCATGCTTTAAAGGTATATAATCTAGCATCATTCTGCTATCATTTTGAACCTCTCGATGAGCAAATCTTGATAATCTCTCAAAGCTAAAGCTTGAAAGCTCACACAATCTTAGTTAAGTCAGAGGTCTATATAATCATTTTAGCACACTTATTTTATCATACTACATTTTATTTTACTGTCGCCAGCATTTAGGAATACTGTTATGCTTATGTGATGAGACTAGCAATCTTATACATTATATGAATAATATATGCTCATTTCATATGATCATTCTGAATCCTCTATTTTCAAAATCATGAAATCACATCATATATATCAATAATGTGAAAGGTTCATATCCTATAACAGAGTCATCATGCTCTCAGCCTAGTGATGACCTCATGCATGCTTTACATTATTAGCATATATCATCATAGCATAAATAATCACTACAAGCATGATCATCCTATCATTCACCAAGCTAGCTATGTAAACGATCATGTTATCCTTGTAGATCAATCATATTAGATTTACTTTTATGCAATCTTTTCCTTTCCATATGTATTTTATCAAGAAAGCGATGTAATAAATAAACTTTTTAGCTATATTATTTTATACTATTTGATGTACTTTATGAATGCTATAGAAATTTTCACTACTGAAACTAGGGTGTTACGATAGCTGTACATTCAATATTGTATAATGAAAAATAGTTAAGAAGTAGATGCAATCTCCCGAACCTATTAATCTCTACTAGTGACAATACTCACTAAGTGACTTGATGTTGTCATTTTCCTTTCCTAATTTTCTAAAATCAGGTGGTGACTCCACAAAATCAAAAGCATCTCATCCCCTCGAGACCAATCATTTATCCCTATTTGGTAAATTTTCCATGTCCCTTAAAAATGGAAAAACAAATAACACCAACTCAGAGTTGAGACTGTCGCTTATAAAGGGTAACTTAATAGAGGCCATTGAAGCTGAGACTTCGATTATAGGGACCATTACTGATGATGCTTAGGGTTGTCAACCATATAAGCTCTTTCAAGGGAACCCAATTCCCATAGTTCACAATCTGGAAACTCACACTTGGGTTTGTCATCATCGTCAAGTAGGTCCTCCTTTATACCCTATATTTTTTAAAGCTATTTAACTATCTAGGCTACCTTGCTATTTGTTATGTTTTTGGATTGAGGTTTTTATAGTTGTAGCTCTTACAGTAATTATTAATCTACAGTTTTATTAAAAGTACTGATAACATGATAACTCTTACTTTTTTTTTATTGTCTACTAGTGCTTGACATGATGCTTTTTTTTACTCTTATTATTATCTTGAACCTATTAAATAGCAAAGAAAAAAGATGTGTCAACATTTATTATCTATGTAGATTCTTAATAGTATACTTGTTATTTATAGCCTCATAGGTCTATTATTGTATTGTCTGCTAGCTTCAACAGGGTTAGCATATACTATAAGGGTCTCCCACAGTGTATAAAGTTGATGGTTATAGGAAAAGGGCTTTGAAGGCATTATTGTTGAACTTTCTTATGACTTGTATGTGTCAAGTCAGATTGCTATGTATGTGTTGATGGAGCGGTGAATGGACATAATGCATACTTTTCACTTGCCTGTTAGAGAGATGACCATCACTCCTATAGACTTTACTGCTATCATGGGCTTGAGCTTTTGTAGGGAGCTTGTTCCCTTTAGTAAGGAAGAGTGTTCTTCTGTAGTGGCAAGGAGGCACCTTACCATGGAGTTGCTTAAGGTGCCTACCCCTATGAAGTATGGTTATCCGTACCTCACTCATTACACTAAGTTCATCTCCACATTATGGATCATGTATGATGCTAATCTTATTTCATTGAAGCACCTGGCTTATTGTTTTTTGTTCTACTTATTGAGTGCTCTTATCATCCCAAATCCTTTAGGTACAGGCAGTCTATGATTATGGCATGTCTTCAGAGACTTAGACATCTTATCGAGGTATTATTGGGGTACTGCTGCTTTTGCCTACATTTTCTCAAGTTTGGATGCAGCATCCTCAAGTGGCTTGAGGATTTGTGGATTTTTATTTGTGTTGAATGTACGTGAGAGTTCTTATCTTTTTACTCTTTTTGACTTTTGCTTTTTTTTTCTAAGTTATAATTTTGATAGATCTGGGCTTATAAGTTTAGGGCTCTTCTTTGTCCAATCCTTAAGCATCTCTTAAAGGATGGTTTTCCTTGTTGCCCCAGTTGGATTATAAAGATCACTTTTTTGATTAAGGATTGCATGGATGCCCAAGACTACATGGGTAGGCTATCACCTAGATAGGTATGCTTGATTCCTACTATGTTCACTAATTCATTTTTTGGAGATTTTTTATTCACTTTTGCCTTTTAAGTAGATTATCCTTCACTAATGGGTAATGAGGTTAGATTAGTCGGTACAAATAGTAATAGCATGGTAGCTAACAAAGAGACGAGTGTTGCTCCCTAGCCTTACTGGCAAGGTATGGTATAGAGATGAGCGAGTACATCATTGGTGAGATGGCCCATTTGTGAGGAGATTCCATGTGCCTCCTCTTGGTGACATGTTCTAAAGTCATGAGCTTAGTACAGATGAGCTTGCTACTGCCATGATAAGAGATCCTTCTAAAAGTCTCCTAAAGTTGTAGGATCTCTTTATTCCAATCTATTGATCCTATAACCAATTAATGTTGTGGTTGGTGACACCTTTCCTCTACCTCCTCCTCAACAAATAGGGCATGTCCTTCAGATTTGAGGGCTAGGCCATCATGTGAATCATCAATAATTGCTTCTTCTAATCTAGTAGGATTTTATTCTTGTTTTGTATATGCATGTAATATCTTTGTTAGCAATAAGCTATAATTGACATGGTTATGGGAACTTACCTACAGAAATAGGGATCTTGTCCAAAGAGATTAGGATCCCATTTCAAGGAGGTTAATTGCATATTATGTACTTAGGTGACTACCTATGCTAGCAGTGTGGTTTCTAGTGGTGCCATTCTTGGGGACTTGGCGATTAGGTCATCCTTGGTTTTATTTGGGATGGACATCTTTGGTAGAGGAGTGTATCTTCAATTGCCTTGTCTTGGCCTTCCTCAATCAAATGTTAGTCCTCTTGGTGCTTCCCATGTTCATGTTTTATTTCACTTATTTAGCCTTTTTTTTTCCATTTGATGGCTAGTGCTTAACTATTTTACTTTTTTGTAGATCCCTATCTCTTTTAGCTAGTATTATTATATTATTGTAAGGAGTGCGTAGCAGCACTTTATGGAGTTTACGAGTAATCAAAAGGTATGCCTTTTTTATTATACATGTTTATTTATGCACATGTTTTATGTATGTGTGTATGACATGCAATTTTCATGCAATGTAGGATAAACATGTCCATGCTAGCCATAAGTAGGAGTGGGAGTGGGGGCACATAACTTATTGTGATTGTATTGGTAAGCTATAATCATGGCTAACATCCTTCATAATGAGTGGTAAGAAGCCTAGATTAAATGATGGAGATGCTTGTTTTTAATGGCAACCACAACCAATGTAGTTGTTTTAAGAGATAGGCGTAGGGCTTTTTGCTTATGGTTTCTTTATTGCATCATTTTCCTAAAGTGATGGACTCTAGGTGCTGTATATAGGCATTTGTCTTTCATGTGTTATATGATATATGTATGATGATGACTGTAGTATATGTATGATTCTTACCATTATTATACCTAGTAATTCTTGCCATTGCTATTGTCTTCCTCTTTTACTTTTCCCTCTTTTGCCTAAGGAATCCCTATTTGTAGCTTTTCGCAGTTCGTTGGTGTAGGCAGTGGGGTTTAGCATGCGCCCAAGTGTTTGGTGACCACGACACTATGTGGGCTCGAGGCCCATTTGAAAATACGATATAGGTCTTGGGCCTATTTGGAGATGGAGTCACCACCCAGATAAAAGCTAGGACACACAGTATAGCAACTAGATTCCATGGAGGTTCCTAAAAGCTGTCATCAGAGAACGGGTTCGGAAACTAGGTATGAGTGTTTAAATGCTAGCCCAACCTTACAGTTGACCTCCGTTTGTGTTATGTGTTTTATTACCTTTAATCATTTAATTATTTTCTTATTTACATTCAAAATTGCATTTGCCTCCATCCACTTTTCAAGTTTTGCAATTAAGTCCAAGTTTGCACATTAATCAAATTTCATGCTTTTAAGTCCCAACATTCAATAAAAATAAAATAATTAATAATTTACAACCATACATTCGAATCAAATGGGGAAAGGGATTAGGGATTGCAATGCTTTAGGGCAACATAAAAGAATAATATACAAAAAATAAACCATACATATACTAAAAGTAAACTAATAATAATAAACTATTTACATAAGCAAAATGCTTTAAAGAGTGAGCTTATGAAAATGACTACTCAATGATAGAAATCTTCAAGTAATTCCTGCAATAAACATGCAATTAGTTCCTTCTTACAAAGCATGATATCATATATAACAATATTTTATAGATAATGTTAAAAGAAAGAAGTTTTCATGTCACAAGTTAAAGAAACCTTCAAATAACCAAGATAATTATCATCATACAATGAAATAATTATGTATAAAGGCAGAAAGAACATGTGAAGTGAACATTATATGGAATTTCATAAAGGGAGAAGAGCCAAACAACTGGTCAACCTATCAATATGGCGATCGCGCCTCATTGACATGGGGCAACGCCTCTATAAAGAGGCGTCACCTGATCAATAGTCTAGCTCGACTCTTAAAACAATCAAACATCTACCCTAAGCAAGCAATACGTGCACACATGCATCCAATAGGTGCCAATTTATAACTATATGCAATAGTTTAATGGATCATATCAATGAAGTGGTGTAACAAATAAAATATACCTAAAATATACTTGAAGTATACTGACATCTCAGTCACATGCAAAGTAAGCACTAAAATGATGAAGTTATAAAGATATTGAATTTAAATGTAGGTTTTTTACCAAAATGATAGGCCCTCAAAAGTGTGTCTTTGATTATGATCCTCACTAGAGTATGATTTCCACTTTGACATAAGCTTTCCTCTTTCCTGTCCTATAGAAAATGAACTTTCTTTGGCTTGGATCCTCCCTTAAGAACATCTCTCTGTCTTTTTTAGAGCTTCCTTTTCTTCTTCTTTTTTTTAGCAATGGTTCCTCTTTTTTTTTCTTATGGTCCTCTCCTCCCCTCTTTTTCTTCTTCCTTTTTTTTATTTTTATCTCCTACCTTGCCCATGCCCTTAGGCTCCCTAGCCCATCATGAACCCCTATTGCCTTTGTCTCCCCCCCCTAAAAATCTCTTCCTTATGCAAAATCAGGTTTAGGGGTGTAAGACCCACATTACTTGCCCACCATGGCTGCAGCTATCAGTGGTATGTCACAGAGGCAACGCTTCTATAATGAGGTGATCACCTCTGCAGCAATAGCCAAAGAGACAATCGCATCATTGCACTGAGGTGATGCCCCTTCAGTCTAAGCCTATGTTGGGGCTAGCGGGCCTGGGTTATTTTTGGACAATTGGACTAAGTCTTGGGCTTTTGAGGCTTTTAGGCTTTCAAGTCCACTTCCATATGGAGATTCAGGTTTTGTTCTTATGTCCAAGTTCCACATTCTCATCATTGGGCTTGATAATGAGCCAATCAAACTAAGCATCCTTAATTCATCCCTTAACATGGGTAGATCGAATTGAGTGTCTATAGTTTGTCCTCTGATTTTTTGAAAAATCAAATGCATGCAATGACCATTTTTCAAAATATCACATGCACAATAATAAATAAATAAATAAGATCAATAATATACCTGGCTCCTGAGTTTCACTCAAAAAAATGAGTTTTTCAATTTTGAAACATGACCGTGATCCTTAGGTTTTCTTGGCCCGATCAGCCACTCATTAATATTTGATAAGTTATTTAAAGATGATTAACCTTGGGTTTTCCTAGCCCAATTACAATTCCACTAGGGATGTGATTCTTGGATTTTCCTGGTCCAATTATCACCTAATCAACTCACAAGGGCATGATTTTTGAGTTTTCTTGGCTCGATCATCACTACATCGAAACTTGATTCTCAAGTTTTCCTAGCTCGATTACCATTGGGGATATGATTCTTAGATTTTCTTGGTCCAATCATCATTGCACTGACTTCTGGGTTTTCCTAGTCTAGTTGTCATTTGCTTTCAACTTTGGGGATACTACCCGAACAATCATCTCAGTCTTTGAGCTTTGGGGATTCAAACTCAAATAGCCCAATCATTGGGGTTTGGGGATTTAAACCCAAACAGCCCTATCTTTGTGATTTGGGGATTCAAACTTGAACAACCATGTCCTTAAGCTTTGGGGATTCAAACCCCAACAACCTTGTCCTTGAGCTTTGGGGACTCAAATCTAAACAGCCCTATCCATGAGCTTCAGGGATTCAAACCTGAATAGCCCTATCCTTGAGCTTCAGGGATTTAAACCCGGACAAACCTATCCTTGAGCTTTGGGGATTCAAACCTAAACAATCCTATCTTTGCCGCAGCATAATACTTGGGTTTTCCTAACCAACACATTATTCAACTAAAAATGTGAAGCATGGGTTTCCCTGTCCCGATATTTGTTGAACAAAAAGTGCAAATCTCGGGTTTTCTTGGCCTGGTTCTTACTAAAACTTCACTTAGACGACTTTCATTTTTGAACTTCAATTTGCAAGCACACGTAAATAATGACCCCTTTTTTTTAACCCTAAACTTTCACCTACTATAAAAGGTAATATTTTCTTTCTTCCCCTTCTTTTCACTTTTGCCATTTTCTCTTTCTTCTCTTTTCTGGTCTCTTCTCTTCTCTCTTTCTCCTTTATACTTTATGTACTTCTTTTCCTTTTCTAAATAATGAAAATTGAGAGGACACCTCCTGTACCTAAGTGGGATCACATCCCACCCTTTGCTAGCACTTCTCAGATCCTTGGATTGACATAAGGAGGCTCGATTCCTCTCTTAGTTGATCTAGGGTCCCACATTTGTTTATTTTCATCTAGAGAGGTTAGTACCCAAATTTTTCTTATTTTTCCTATAAATTACATCGAGTTAGTGATTATTCTTTGTATATTTAACATTCTAGAGCATTATTAAATTAAACATATATGAATTTTCTCATTTTAATGTAAAAAAAAGATAAAAAATCATTATTGTCTACGTTTCGCAGGGGCGATCGCTTCTTCGATGAGGAGATCGTCCCATCAATGAGGCAATCATCTCATTAATGAGGCGATCACCTTATCAATGAGGCAATCGCTTCATTGATGAGGTGACATGCTTCATCAGCAAGGCAATCCACATTAATTATATGCTTATTCATTCTTAGTTTTTTTATGACAATGAAATGCATAAATTCAACATCCCTAATTTTTTCCTTGTAGGATGATGCACATACATTTAAGGGTGTTGGGAATTTCCACAAGGCCTAAGTTCTTTATAGTGAGCTGATAAATAATCAGAGGGATCAGATTCAAGAGACTGGATTTAAGGACTTTGTACTCTCACATCCTTTTGAGAAGGGACATACAGACTACCAGCCACTACATGCACTGATGGAGAGGTGGTTCAACATAACCCACACCTTCCACCTCCCATTTGGTGATTCTTAGTAATTCTCTAACATCTTAGTCAGGATCTTTTTCATATTCTTATTTGTTGCTGCTTCCACCACCCCATTTGCTTATGGCCTGTAAGGAGATGATTTGTGGTGCTCAGTCTTATAGTCTTTCAGTAGTATAGCCATTTTTGCTCAAAATTGAACCCTATTATCTATAACAATATGGTGCAGCAAACCATATCTGCAGATTATATTCTTCTCGATGAAGCTTAACATTTGCTTCGAACCCATAGTAGCATAAGATACAACCTCAACCCACTTAGGGAAGTAATCGATAGCCATAATAATATACCGATAACCATTAGAGGCTTTTGGCCTTACCTCTCCTATGAAGTCAATCCCCCATATGGTAAATGGCCAAGGAGAAGTCATTCCCTAAAGTTCCATAGATGGTAAGTGGCTAATGGCACCATAAGTTTGGTAGTTATGACATTTCTTCATAAATTTAACATAATCTACTACCATGGCAAGCCAAAAGTACCCCTGATGAGCTATTTTATTTGCTAAGACTATCCCATTCATGTGTGGCCTGCATACTCCTTCATGAATCGCTTCCATAAGCTTTCGGGATTCATCCTTGTCAACACATCTGAGGTGTACCCTAGTTGACATTCTTTTGCATAACATCCCATTGTGGCTTATGAACTGTCGAGACAATGCTTGCAAGGATATCCTCTCTTTCCTATCAGTGCTATCTAGAAACTACCCAGTCTCTAGATATCTTTGTAAGTCATAAACCAAGGCTTCTCAACAGCATTGACTGGTGTCACCCTTACCTCTTTGTAATAAGGGCCTCGAGATTTCATCAGAATTAAGGGTTTGACCTCCGGCTATTTCCCACTTTCCCATATGGAGGCTAGTATGGCTAAGGCATCAGCTATCTAGTTTCCTTCTCTTGGTAAGTGAACAAATTTACACTGAGTAAATGAGCACAAAATAGTAGTCAGATATTCCCAATACGAATGCAATCTATCCTCTTTTATCTCCCACTCTTTAGAAGTTTGTTTTATGACTAACATGGAGTCCCTATATATGGTAACATTCTCTACCCTTATTCTACGTAATGCCTCATGCAGGCCTCATATTCTGTTTGGTTATTAGTTGCCTCAAACTCGAGTCTTCTTGCCATCGAGATCATCTCTCCCTCTAGCATGATCAAAATCATGCCTATTCCTACCCCTTTATTGTTGACGGATCAATCAAAGTACATTTTCCAACCTTGTACCTCTATTGCCCCCAAATGTTCATCAGGAAACTCCGACTTTCATTCTTTGGCATCATCTACTTGGCTCTGTGCTAGGAAGTCGGCTACCACTCTCCCTTTCATTATTTTCTTGGATGTATATTCTATGTCGAATTTGTGAGTAAAATGAGCCATCTAGCCAACTTTTTTGTAAGAGAGGGGGTCTGCTTAAGATACCTAAGGGGATTACGTTTGGAAACTGCCAACATTTTGTAAGACTGAAAGTAGTGTCAAAGTTTCTTTGTTGTCCAAATCACTACTAGGCATGTCTTCTCCAAAAGGCTTTAACCAGTTTCATAAGGCAGGAGCTTCTTACTCAAGTAATACATAGTGTGCTTTATCTTCTCTTCACCTTAATGTGCCAACATTGCCCCTATTGCATCTTTTTCAATTGCCAGATATAGGATTAGAGCTTTACCTAGCCTTGGCAGTTGTAAAATAGGAGGATTCATCAAATTATCCTTAATAGCTTCAATGGTTTGCTGGCACCTTTCCTCCTATATCACAAGTTGATCTTTCTTTAGGAGCTTAAAGATGGGATTGTAGATGGTTGTCAACTTGACAATAAACCTACTGATATACTGCAAATGCCCTAAGAACCTTCATACCTCTTTCTTGTTTCTTAACACGGGCATATCCCTTATTACCTTAATCTTATCTAGATCCACCTCTATTCCTTTTTTACTGACAATGTGTTCCAATAGTTTCCTAGATGTAACCCTAAAAACACACTTCTTTGAATTAAATCTAAGATTGTACTTTTTTGCCCTTGCCAAAAACTTATCTAGTGCCTTAAAATGTTCTTCCCTGGTTCCAAATTCACCATCATATCATCCATGTATACTTATACCTCCTTATGGATCATGTCATGCAGCAAGGTAGTTGCCATTCTCTAATAAGTGGCCCCTGCATTCTTTAAACCAAAAGGCATCACTTAGTAACAATATACGCCCCATTCAGTAGTGAATGATGTCTTTAACTTGTCCATTACCGCCATTATGATATGATTGTACGCTGAAAATCTATCCATGAAAGAGTACATCATGTTAGAAGCCGCACTATCAATTAGCATATCGATGTGTGGTAGCATAAAGTCATCTTTAGGGTAGGCCTTCTTTAAATCTCGATAATCCACACGTACTCGAACCCTCCCATCTTTTTTTAGAACCAGAACTATATTTGCTAACCATTGGGTGTCCAAAAACTTTACCTTCAACTGTTTCTTGACTTCTTCTTTGACTAGGAGAGCTCATTCTAGCCTTAACCTCCTTTGCTTTTGCTTTGTTGGTGCTATGTGAGGATATGTGGGGATCTTGTGTTTTAAGATCTCCCTGTTAATTCCAGGCATGTCTTCATAACTCGAAGCAAATACTTTTTGTCTCTTTATTAAAATTTCTTTCATTTTTTTCTCTCATCATGAGTTAAATCAAAAGCAAGCAATATATTTTTAGGATTATCATTTGTGATAAATTAAATGATTCAGTTTGCATGGAATTAATGTCAAACATATGCATGAAATGATCATCCCAAATAGAATAACCATTAGGGAACACATCACACAAATAAGCAAATTCAGACATTATTGCATTCACTTTCAAAAAGAAAAGATCATCAGTTTCAAATAAAGCAGCAAAAGAAATATCATAGTCATCATAAAAAACATCTATAATAGAGTTGAGGATGTAAGCTTCAAAATTAAGATCCTTGCTTTGATCATCAATGCCTTTCAACTCTGAGGTAGCTTCATTCCTTTTAGATTCTTCTTCAACTAGCACCAACTCCTCAATAGGGACTTCTTCAACAGCAACACCCTTGGCTCTATTCATAAATTCGGCAAAGATTTCAAACCCTAGAATAACTTCCGCAGCCATTAAGAGAGGTTATGGAGTTCCATTGTATGGGTACCCGGTGCCTTCCTTTACAAAGATCTCCCATACAGTTTTCTTTTCAAGTATAGTTTCCTCTTCCTTTTCTCTAAACTACCTCTAGATATCTATCTCTCCCTTAGTATCATCAGCCCCTTTGAGTCCTACCCCGTGTTTTAACATAGGCATCTTGTTTTCCATAAATTATAAAGGTCCACTTTGATCTCTTCCTAACCCCATATTAGGCATAAACCTCATGTTATGCATCATCTTCAGAACCTTTTCATCTATCTCATCCTCATAAATCACACAAACCTCAAAACTGGGGCTTATGGAGATCTCTTTAGGAGTCAACTTCAATTCAGCCACAACGACTTCGATTTTAGCAAAGATGGTAACAACCCTTCCTTCATGAGGGAACTTAATTTTTTTTATGAAAATTGGATGGGATGCCGTCTAGGGGGTAAAACCATGGCCTTCCCAATAAAATGGCAAACGTCACTGGTATGTTGATCATATGCAAGTTAACCCAAACTTCTATAGGTCCCATTTTAACTAATGCTTTAAATGTTCCTTCCACAGACCTCTTAGTGTCATCGTAAGCTTTGATAACCACTTCAGAAGGCTTTAAGTTGGCCACTGTCAACCCTAACCTTGACAAAATCTTCAATGGACACACATTGATGGTGGAACCACTATCGACCATCACGCAGCAAGTTATTTTTCCTTTCACCTTAGCCTTGAAAAATAGAGCCTTGTAGTGGTCCCTCCTCTCTAAAGGCAAGTCATCATTAGAAAATGTTATCATCCCTTGAGGGGTTTCCATTAATGACCCAACCATTTGTTTTGAGGTATAGCTAGTGGAGATTTTTTTCTAATCCAATGCAAGAACCAGAGCCTCCCTATGATCCCTAGAATGCATAACTCCCAGACATTGGCAACAGTCTCCTTATTTTTCTTTGCTTTTTTCCCTTTTTCTGAACTTTTTGTCTCTTTAGGCTTGGATTTGGCAATCTCAATTTCTTCCCTCTTCGCTTCAACCTTGCCCATAGACTAGCCTGATCTACTTCTTTTGTTGTCCCACAGGTCAACCTATCCCTCGCTTTCATCATTGGAACTCCATATGTCCAAGGCATGTACATGTAATTTTCTGGATTGTTTGCTTGGTTTTAGGTTCTCAGGTTCAGTTTTTAAGGAGTTGTGAGTGACATACATGAAGGAGTTTAGGACTTGCTCCTCCATTAGACCAGTGTTGATCATCAAAATGGGTGCATTTGGTGGTGGCATATTCAATAGTCAGGCAAAGGGTTGGCTTTTGTATTTGGCTTTTTGGTTTCTGGGTCAATAATCTTGCCTGAGTTAATCAAGTCTTGGATTTCATGCTTTAATTGGGAACAACTATTAGTGTCATGTTTGATTATCTGGTGAAACTTGTAGAAAATCTATAGGGTGGAACTAGGTAAGGGTTGTTGTGAAGGTAAAGGCCATAATAGGTTTTTCTCAATAAGCTTGTCGAAGACTTTGGATAGAGGGCGCCCCAAATTCAAAAATCTCTGAGGTTGTCTAATTGTATGAACCTATACATTATTTTTTGGCAGTCAGATAGCATTGATCATAACATTACTGCTCAAACCAGCTCCTCCCTTTCCTCAGACCTTCCTCCAAAGAATTTCTTCTCTTGAGCCAGATCTAACTCTTTTTGGACCCCAAACCTGTACAATTCTTTAGAGTTTCTAATCCCTAAATCTTTTAGCTTTATAGACAATGCTGGAACACACCCCTTTATTGCTAGAACTAATTGATCTAACTCAGCAGGCCTATGCCTCATCAAAGACAACTTTCCCCTCCAGCGGGTTAGGTAATCAGCAAAGGACTCATTAAAATTTTGCTTGGTGTTTTGCATATCTCTTAAGGACACCTCTAACAAAACATTAAGGCCATATTGCTTTATAAAAGTAGCACATAATTCCTTTCAATCCAATTGAACATATGGTTCCAAAGTGTAGTACCAACGAATCAGTGTTCCCTCTAGTGACATAGGGAACTACTTGATGATCTATGTCTTAGTCAACTCAATGGCTTTCATATAAGTCACACACTACTTTAGATGTAAATAGGGATCCTCAGTGCCAAAGTATTTCTATATATTAGGGAATTTGAATTTACGGGGTAGCGATTCATCTTCCTTTTCCAAATTAAGATTGGCATAATCTAGGAGGCGACAATGCCCTTCTCCTTCATCATCATCTGCATTTGGTTCATAGCCTTGGTCATGCTCTTGGCCCACTCAATTTGCACCACATCTTCAGTTGAGTTCACATTTCTCCAGTTTGATGGGTTGGCCAACACCATTACATCATCTTCTTCCCTTCCCTGAATTGGGATCTCCTCATTGACTTCTATCAGATTGATTGGTGGCACATTGGATGGCGGCACTGGCTGATTCTACCTAATGAGCTTAGTAATTTTCCCTATCATCTCCCTCACCATAGACTGAGTTTCTACAATCACTTCATCTTTCAACTGTGCCTTAAATTCTTCTAGAGCAAATCCACCTACCATTCCTACTTTTGAATTTCTGACCAAATGGTCTAAACTAGTTCGGACCCACCTTGATGAGCTCGAGGGATCTATAGTGCTGCAAAATCATATGTTAGAATAATGCAAGACGTGTATGCATTATATACGAGTCCATTTTATTTTAAGGGAACTTAAGAAATAAAAAAAAGAAGATCCATAACACCAAAATGCGAAGCTTAAATGTGCAAACTTCTACCCTTATTTCTCCCATACACGTATTCAATGGCGAGTATCTTGCCCTAGGATTTTTTGTCTTAGTTTTAATTATCAACGCAGGATAACAAAACCAATGTATGAAATATAACTCTTAAAATGATTCAGACAAGTAACGAGTCCTTTAAATAAAGCTTGAGTCCATTTCCTATGAGCCAAGGTCCTTAGCACCATAAACTCACTTGTCAAGGCCCACTTGAAATGGGTTATGATTAGGCATGAGAGGCCTTTATTGACTTAGTTTATTTATAATGGGCTTTTGTTGGATATGAGGGCCCATTTTACCTTCGATTGCTTATTGATGGGCTCAAGATTTATTTTAAGGGTCCATTATATGGCATAACACATATGCATGTGGGAATAATTCCTAAGGATAGTTGCTAGGTCATTACATGTGCCTGAGTTTTAGGTAAAAAGGTTTTAGTTCTGACAACAATATACATCCATATATGTCTCCCCACTCAAGGGTCAATGCGATGTGGATAAGTACATGCTATGAGTGATAATAATCAAATACTCCACTGCCAAGTTTGAGTGAAACACAAGCAATAAAGCAATGACTATCATTGGGTTATTTAGGGACTGAAGTGCTCATTGTGTGGACAATGTGTAGTAAATGCATAAATGTAGGAAGAAATAAGAAAATAACTAAAAATGATAAAACACAAAACACTGGAATAAGTTTCTATATCCCTAGTGGAGTCACCATTGTAGGCGGCAGGGTTTAGCGTGTGCCTAAGTGTTTGGTGACCACAACACTATATGGGCTCGAGGCCCACTTGGAAATATGATATAGGTATTGGCCCTATTCGAAGATGTAGTTATCACCCAGATAAAAGCTGAGACACACTCTATAGAAACTGGATTCCACGGAGGTTCCCAAAAGCCGTCATCAGAGAACAGGTTTGAAAACTTAGTATAAGCGTTTGAATGCTCACCTAACCATATGGTTGGCCTCTATTTGTGTTATGTATTTTATTACCTTTAATTAATTAATTATTTCCTTCTTTACATTCAAAATTATACTTGCCTCCATCCCCTTTTCAAGTTTTACAGTTAAGTCCAAGTTTGCACATTAATCTAATTTCATGCTTTGAAGTCCCAACACTCAACAAAAATAAAATAAATAATAATTTACAACCATACATTCAAATCAAACGAGGAAAGGGATTAGGGATTACAATACTTTAGGGCAAAATAAAAGAATAATATACAGAAAATAAATCATACATATACTAAAAGTAAATTAATAATAATAAACTATTTACACAAGTGAAATGCTTTAAAGAGTTTGCTTATGAAAATGACTACGCAATGATGGAAATCATCAAGTAATTCATGCAATAAATATAAAATTAGTTCCTTCTTGCAAAGCACAATATCATATATAACAATATTTTATAGATAATGTTAAAAAAAAGAAGTTTTCATGTCACAAGTTAAAGAAACCTTCAAATAACCAAGATAATTATCATCATACAATGAAATAATTATGTATAAATGTGGAAAGAGCATGTGAAGTGAACATTATGCAGAACTTCATAAAGGAAGAAGAGCCAAATAACTAGTCAACCTATCAATATGGTAATTGCCTCTATGAAGTGGTGATCGCCTCATTGACATAGGGCAACACTTCTATAAAGAGGCATCGACTGATGAACAGGCTAGCTTGGATATCAAAATAATGAAACTTCTACCCTAAGCAAGCAATACGTGCACACATGCATCCAACATGTGCCAATTTATAACTACATGCAATAGTTTAATGGATCATATAAATGAAGTAGCGTAACAAACAAAATAAACCTAAAATATACCTTAAGTATACTGACAACTTAGTCACATGCAAAGTAAGCACCAAAATGATGAAGTTATGAAGATATTGAATTTAAATGCAGGTTTTTTACCAAAATGATAAGCCCTCAGAGGTGTGTCTTTTATTATGATCCTCACTATAGTATAACTTCCACTTTGACACAAGCTTTTCTCTTTCCTCTCCTAAGTAAAATGAACTTTCTTTGGCTTGGATCCTCCCTCCTCCCTCAAGAATATCTCTCTGTCTTTTTTAAAGCTTCGTTTTCATTTTCTATTTTTTAGTAATGGTTCCTTTTTTTGCTTATGGTTCTCTCCTCCCCTCTTCTTCTTCTTCTTTTTCTTTTTATCTCCTACCTTGCCCATGCCACTAGGCTCCCTAGCCCTTCATGAACCCCTACTGCCTTTCTCTCCCCCCCCCAAAATCTCTTCCTTACACAAAATCAAGTCTAGGGGTGTGGGGCCCATACCACTTGGCCACTATGGCTGCAGCTCCATTAAATGTAGCTGTAAGTGGTCTGTCACAGAGGTAGCGCCTCTACAATAACTTCTAAAGAGGTGATTGCCTCATTATGCTAAGGGAACGCCCCTTCGCCCATGCCGATATTGGGTCCACCGGGCCTAGGTTATTTGTGGACAATTGGGCTAAGTCTTGGGCTTTTGAGGCTTTTAGGCTCTCAAGTCCACTTCCAAATGGATATTTAGGTTTTGTTCTTATGTCCAAGTTCCACATTCTCATCATTGGGCTTAATAATGGGCCGATCAAATCAAGCATCCCTAATTCGTCCCCTAACACGGGCAGATCAAATTGGGTGTCTATAGCTGGGTTTTTTTTTTTCCTTTCCATTTTTTCTTAAGGTGTCTCCTTTTAGAGCTCATTACACCTAGTTAGGCCTTTTTTTTTAGGCTTCAATAATAGTGGTTGACCTTAAGGATAGAGTTCAAGGAAGATAACAAGAACTATGGTTATATAATGAAATAAAACACAAAGCATGTTTGAAAAAATTCATTATGATAAAATGCATTACACTTTTTCAAAGGCATTTCATATAAATTGGAAATAATTCTCATTTCATTGAAATCATTTAAGAAAAGCATAAGTGCATTCATACAAATTTCAAACTTGAGGTTACCCATTATGAGCGACCAAAATTTCTCAACTTTGAGGTTAAGTGTGTTGTTTGTTTTTCCATTTTTGAGGGACATGGAAACTTTACCAAATAGAAACAAATCATTAGTCTCAAGGGGGGATAAGACACTTTTGATTTTGTGGAGTCACCATTTGATTTTTAGATAATCGAGAAAAGAAAGGGACAACATCGGGTCACTCAGCGAGTATTGTCCCCGGAAGAGTTTTCAAGGTTTGAGAGATCGCATTTGCATCTACTTCTTTACTATTTCTCATTATACAATATTCAATGTATAGTTATCACAACACCCTAGTTTTGATAATGATAGTTTATATAGTATTCATATAACACATCATACAGTATATAATAAAGCTAAAAATTTATTTATTACATCGTTTTCCTAATAAAATACATATGGAAAGGAAAAGGTTATGGAAAAGTAAATCTAATATGGTTGATCTGCAAGGATAACATGATCATTTCCATAAATTATTCAATGAATGATAGGATGATCATATTTTTAGTGATTATTTATGTTGTGATGATAATGATAATTTTAAGGATTCATGAGGTCATCAATGGACCAAGAGCATGATGACTATTACAAGACATGAACTTTTCATGTTATTGATATTTACGATGCAATTTCATGGTTTTGGAAATAGAGGAAGTAGAATGACGGCATGAAATGAGCATAATAAAGCATATATTCTTCACATAGCATGTAAGATTGCTAATCTCATCACAGAAGCACAACAGTATTCCCAAATGTTGGTGACAGTAAAATAAATGCAGTGCAATAAAATAAATATGCTAAAACAACAGTGTGGTCCTTAGACTCAACTCAGCTTTTATGAATTTTGAAGCTTTAAATTCAAGAGATTATCAAGCTTCCTCATTAACAAGTTCAAAAGGAACAGCATAATGATGCTAGATTGTATATCTTTAAAGCATGCTTTGACAAAGATGAGGCTAGGTTTAGTGAAAAAAAAAAGGATTTAATAGCCTAAAGGAAAGGTTGTGGGAGAGCAAAAACTATATGGGAAAGGGTTTCCCATGCCTTCAACTGGACTGGCTTTTGAATGTATGTGTCTACACTTATTGTCCGCCCTAAAATAGGGTATAGAGGGGTCAATTTATAAAGGAAAATGTGTAGAATGGGTGGTATAGACATGGTCACATGAGTGTAAGGGGATTTTTATGCATGGCCATGTGAAGTGCACATGATCATGCACAATGTGTGCATGGTCACATGCTTGGTGCATGGACACACATGCCTGTGCACTTATTCACACACACTTTGATGCTCTACACGCTCTTCCTAGGTTGTAAGTGTGCTATTTGGAGGTTAGTTCCTTGGGGTTTTTGGCCTTCCATATGCATTTTCAAAGTTTATTTTTCCAAATTCGGCTTCAATTTTAGCATATGACACCTAGGGGCATTTATGCGCACTTTTGAGAGATATGCACTAATACTAGGGTTGTGTTTGACTATTTCAGGACCACTTTCAAAGGTTTTAGACCCCTATGGATGTGTTTCTGAAGTCCATTTTATCAAAATTGATTTTTTTTTCAAAGCTAGGTCTTAGTCTAACGAAATACACACTAGCCCAATGTTGAGTATTCTGAGAGGAGTTTTCTCAAAATACACATCTCATTATTTTGATAATTTGTATTTCACAAGGTTAGGGCATAACTTAATGGCTCGATCATCAATTTTGCACACTGGTGGGTTGGTTGGGTGTTTTAAGGTTGAACACTTTATCGATATTATGAATAAGTAGACTTTAATCATCTTAAGGATTCATTTTATCATCAGACCTTTTTTAGGGTAGTTAAATTTTAGATATGATAGTTTCCCCTAGCTTTATATGTATTGTATAGCCACCTAGCGCTAATGTCAATACACATGAAGCAAAATGCAAAGATACAAAAAAAATGTTTTAGTAGGGAGAGAGGTACTTACCTGTGGGTTGTCTCTAGATGTCTTATTAAGATCCAACTGTTGTGTTTTCTTTGTTGCTATCATTCTATGACTTACTCAACATGCAAGGTGCTATGTAAGCTTATGATTGATGCAAAGTGCAGGGTGAAGATGTGACTATAACCTTTTTAGGCATCATACAAATGAACATGCTACTAAGCAAAATGCAGATGCGACTATAACCTTCTTAGGTGTCATGCAAATGAACATGTTACTACAACCTTTTTAGGTGTCACACGAAATGGACATGCAACTATAACCTTCTTTGGTGTCACACAAAATGAGCATATGACTATAACCTTCTCAAGTGTCACGTGAATGAACATGTGACTATAACCTTTTTAAGTGTCACATGAAATAAACATGTGACTATAACCTTCTTAGGTGTCATGCAAAATAAACACGTGACTATAACCTTCTTAGGTGTCATGCAAAATGAACATGCGACTATAACCTTCTTAGGTGTCATGCTAATGAACATGCGACTACAACCTCCTTAGGTGTCATGCGAAATGAACATGCTACTAAGCAAATGAGAATGTTCTTAAGCAGTGAAAGTACTTAATGTAAGGATGCTTCTAAGTACTAAGAGTGAGTGCTTCTACATGACATGTGAATGCTTCTAAGAAAAGTGATTCTAAGCAATGTGAGTGCTTCTAAGCAATGTGAGAAGATTCTTCTAAGTAGTGAAGGTGCTTCAACACAATGTAAGAGTGATACTAAATAATGTGAGTGCTTCTAAGAAATATGAGAAGATACTTCTAAGTAGTGAAAGTGCTTCTAAGCAATATGGGGGTGCTCCTAATCGATGTAAAGATGCTTCTAAAAGATGATTTAGGTAGTCATGATGATACAATGATGGTACAGTAGTGATGCAGTAATAATGTCTTGATTTATTATTTAGAGGATGTTATTTTAATGATTTAGAGTAAGATATCTATACAATGAATTTTTGTTACTCTTCTTCCTTCATAAGGTGTTAAGTTTTTTAAAGAAGTCAATGTACATGTAGTGTCTTTAGATAGATAGTGCCCCCATTAGTTTAATTTTTTGTGATTTTGGTATATATCTTATGCTAAATAGAAGTTTCAAACTATAGAAGTAAGTGTGCAAAGCCTCAAAGTGCACATATAACCATGTTAGAATAGTGTGTGGAAAAGGGAAATGCATATGATTGCGCGTGGGGGGTGCGTCATCATGCACTTATATGGCATATGGTCACACACTTCCCACCCTCTGTGCTTATTTAAGTGATTGTTTCATATGTCATGGGAGGTTTTATCCATACTTCTTTGAGTGTTTTCTGACTTTTTTTTTAACCTTTTTGTTTTTTGGGTGCTCTTTGCTCTATTTTTGTTTTTGTACTTCCATTCCTTCTTTTACATAAAATGGAGTTCCCTAACATTCTTAGGGTTCTGGATGACATTTTTGTTGATGTCGATGTTGATCTTGAGGGTGACTTTACAGAGGCTACTGGAGCTGGGATGTCTATTGTAAGGACTAGCACATCAGGTGCTCAGAGTTCTCAGCCTTATAGGCTTTCTCAGAGAGATTGGATCCCTATTGTTGATAACTTGTAGACCCACAATTACGTACGTCATCATCATAAGGTAGGTCCCTCTTTGCCCTTATTTTCTGAAGCTTGTTCATCAACTATTTTGTTGAT
Source organism: Mallotus nudiflorus (assembly GCA_947683625.1). Lineage (NCBI taxonomy): Eukaryota > Viridiplantae > Streptophyta > Magnoliopsida > Malpighiales > Euphorbiaceae > Mallotus > Mallotus nudiflorus. Next base: position 167,977 of record CANTUR010001259.1, read on the forward strand.
TATATTGCTCTATGAGGTTATTGTAGTTATAGCTCTATAACTCTTATTATAATTATCTATCTAATTTTATTGTAATTGCTGATGGTTAATAGCTCTTGCTTTATGTACTTTTTATGATTTTCTACTTGTTGCGATGCTTCCCTTTTTGGCCTTTATGGTTGTTTTGATCCTGTTTGAGTGATAGAGAAAAAGATGTGAGTATTTACTAGTTGTACAAATATTTGACAGTTTACCTATTGTTTGTAGCCTTATAGGTATGTCACTATGCTACCTGGTAGTTTCAATAGGGCCAATATGTACTATCAAGGTCTCCTGATGTGTGTGAAGCATATGGTTACCAGGAAGGGCTTTAATGGAGTGATTATTGCATTGTTTTATGACTCATATGCATCGATTTAAATTGCTATGTATGCATTAATAGAGCAATGGATGGACATAACATATACTTTTCAGCTACCCATTGAGGAGATGGCTATTACCCCTTTGGACTTTGTTGCCATAATGGGCTTAACCTTTTCTAGAGAGCCCATTCCATTTAATGATAAGGAGTGCTCCACTACTATGGCAAGGAGATGTCTTAAGAGGGATTTGCTTAGGGTAGTCACTCTTATGAAGTTTGGTTGCTCGTATCTCGCTTGATATATAGAGTTTGTTTCTTCTGCACAGGCTTTGTATGATGATGGCCTCATTTTAGCATAATAGCTGGCTCATTCCTTTTTATTCTATTTATTGAGTGTTATTATTTTCCTGAACCCTTTAGGTACATGTGACCTATAGTTGTTGCCCATTTTGGGAGATTTTGATGGCCTGATGGGCTATTGCTAGGGCACTACTACCTTTGCTCGTATGTATTCTAGAATTGATGTAGCATGTCGAGGTGGTCTAAGGATTTGTAGATGTTTATTTTTGCTGGACATAAGTAGGAATCCTGTTGTCTATTCCTTTGTTTTTAGTTTGTCATTTTTAACCCTTTAATTTTGACAGATCTAGGCATATGAGTTTGGGATTCTCCCTCGTCCATCCATCGAGCATTTCTAGGAGGATGGCATCCTCATTATTCTTATTGGATCCAGAAGACTACAAATTTAATTGAAGATTACACTATAGGCTGGGACTATATAAGGAGGCTATCCCCCGATCAGATATGTTAGATTCCCATTATGTTGGTTATTCCTCTTTTAGGGATCATTTACTTATTGTTGCCCTTTGAGCATATCTTCTTCACTGGTGGGTGGCAAGATCTCACTGGACGGTAGAGATGCTGGCTACATGGTAGCTGACAAAGAGATGAGTGTTGCTTTTTGGCCTCATCGGCAATGTGTGTATTTGGCTGAGAGAGTCCATCACTGGTGAGATGGCCCATACATGAGGAGAGTTCTTGTCCCTCCCCCAAGGGACATGTTAAGGGGGGATGAGCTCTATGGTGATGATCTTGCAGCTGCTATGATGGGATTCCCCTCTGAGACCCTCTTGGAGAGTGAGGGTTTGCCTTATGCTGATGTATTGATCCCTCATTTGATCGATGTTGTAGCTATTAGGAATTTTCCTACATCTCCACCTTCTCATGCAGATGCATCTCCTCCCATGGGTTCTAGAGTTAGACTATCACACAGGTCATCGAGAGTGGCTTCTTCTGATCCAATAAACTTTTATTCTGATTTTGGTGCAAGCATGTAGCAATCTTTATTAGTAATAAATAGTGGTTGACATGTGTTATAAGAACTTATCTGCAACGATGCTAGAGGAGATCTAGATACCACTTTAAGGAGGATGAGGACACGCTCTGTAGTAAGGCGATTGCTCATACTAGTGGTATGGATTCTAGTAGTACTATCCTTAGGGACTTGATGGTTTGGTCATCTTTATCTTTGCTTGGGATGAATATCCTTGGCAGAGTAGTGAGCTTGATTTTCCCAGACCTGGTTTTTCTTAGTCGAGTGTTGTTCCTATTAATGCTACTCACGTTCATATTCTTCACTTATTTTTGCCTATGCTTCATTTATTTAATGATTGGAGGTTGACTTGATTACTTTCTTTTTGCAAATTCCTGTCTCCACTAGCCAATACTAGTGTAGTATTGTAATGAGTGTGCACTCGTACTTTTAGAGTTTACTACCACTAAAAGGGTATTCCTTCTTTATTGTACCTATTTATTTTATGTACATGTTTTATGTATGAGTGCATGACATGCAATATGTAATGCAAGTTGAGCACCATCTCCCTAGTTATGAATGGGAGTGGGTGCATATAGCTTATCATTATCACATTAGCGAGTTGAAGTCACAGCTAGCATCCTTTGCAATGAACGATGGTCAAATGAGAGGGATGATTGAGTAGGATCATTGCTCTCTTTTGATGGCAGCCACAACCGATGTAGGTTTTTTAGGTGCTAGGTGTAGGTCTTTTTGGTATGTGGTTTGCTTTGTTGTATCATTTTCCTAAGGTTATGGACTCTGGGTGTTGTATTTGGGCATTTATCCTACATGTTGTCTAATGCTTGTACAATGGTGACTGTATATGCTTCCTGTTGTGTATTGATGATGATGTTTGTCATTACTATCGTCTGCCTTTTTTCCCTTTTTTCCCTAAGGCATCTCCTTTTAGAGCTTTTCACATATAGCTGTGTTTTCTTTTTCTTCCTTTTTTTGCCTAGGGTGTCTCCTTTTTTAGCTTTTCAAACCTAGCTGGGTTTTTTCTTGGCTATACAATAATGGCTTATCTCAAAGAGTGAGCTTAGAGAGGATGGTAACAACCATGGTCATGTAAGGAAAGAAAATGTAAAGCATGCTTGATACAATTCATGATGATAAAATGTGTTACACTTTTCAAAGACATTTTGCATGAATTGGCAATCATTCTCATTTCATTGTAATCACTTAAGAAAAGCACAAGTACATTTATATAAATTTTGAATTTGAAGTTACCCATGACCATACCTAGCCTTCTCAGGTTTTCTAGGTATGTATGGTCTCTCTTTCCCTAATTTTTGCTTAAGCTACCATTTTTATGTTTTTAACTCAATAAGAAGTCCTTATATTTTTCCTTAGCTGCCATTTTTAGGTTTTCAACTTAGCAAGATTATTTTTTTCCTTAGACATAGTACTTCTTCAAGCAGTATGTGTTAATAGGTTCAGAGAATTCATTGCCTTCATAATCCATCAGCTTAACTGCCCCTTTTGATAGGATATGTTTGACCAGCTATGGGCCTTCCCAATTTGGTCTGAATTTCCCTCTAGGGTCTGGAACATTTTATCTTATTTACTTTAGCACCTAGTCTCTTGCTTTGACACTCTTATGTTTTAGATTTCTAATGAAGGACTTAGCCAGTCGAGCCTGATACAATTGTGTGTGGTATAGAGCCTTCAGCCTATGGCTCTCTAAGAGAGTGAGGTTGTATGTTGTATGATGCTTGTACGATGATGGTTGTATACACTACTATCATCTGCCTTTTTTTCTCTTTTTTGCCTAAGGCATATCCTTTTGGAGCTTTTCATACTTAGTTGGGTTTTCTTTTTCTTTCCTTTTTTTGCCTAGCATGACTCCTTTTGGAGCTTTTCATACCTAGCTGGCATTTTATCTTGGCTATACAATAATGTCTTATCTCAAAAAAAGTGAGCTTAGAGAGGATGGTAAGAACCATGGTTATGTAATGAAATAAAATGCAAAGCATGCTTGATGCAATTCATGATGATAAAATGTGTTGCATTTTTCATATAAATTTTGCATGAATTGGAAATCATTCTCATTTCACTATAATCATTTAAGAAAAGCACAGGTGCATTCATACAAATTTCAAATTTGAAGTTACCTATGTCCATATTTAGCCTTCTTAAGTTTTATAGTTAAGTATTTTCTCTCTTTCCCTAATTTTTGCATGAGCTACCATTTTTAGGTTTTCAACTCAGCGGGAAGTCCCTCAATTTTGCATGAGCTACCATTTTTAGGTTTTCAACTCAGCAGGATATTTTTTTGCGTTAGACATAGTACTTTTTTAGGTTGTCTATGTTGACAAGTTCGGAGAATTCATTGCCTTCAACATCAACTTGACTGCCCCTTTTGGTAGGACATGTTTGACTAGGTATGGGCCTTCCTAGTTTGGTTTGAATTTCCTGCTAGGGTCCGAAACATTCTATCTTAGTTGCTTTAGTACCCAATCTCCTGCTTTCACACTCTTATGTTTTTATTTTCTATTGAAGGACTTGGCCACTCAAGCCTAATACAAGTATTTGTGGTATACAGCCTTAAGCCTATGGCAGTCTAAAAGACTGAGACTGTCGTGCCTCTATTGAGCCCACTGTAACAACCCAATTTCATAAGGCAATTGTGCATAGTGCGATGAAAGCCTATATGATGAAAAATTAATCAAGAAATTGATCTTTAGCGTTGAAATTTGAGATTTTAAGGACTAAATTGTAATTTTTTTGACCTAATTACAAAATCATTATTTTTAAAGTTTTCTTTTGTTAATTTTTTCCTTTTTCAGGCTGTATAAGTAAAATGCCTATTGGCATTTGCTTAATGTTTATTGGCATTAGAAAATTGTCGATTGGCAGTAGCAAATTGCCGATCAGCATTACATTTTTCAGTATATTCAGTCATTTTTTTAGTACTTTTCTATTCACTGATTATTTGAAAATTAATTTTAAAGATTTTCTTAAAAGATAATTGTGGTTTTCTGCATTCAAAACATGTAAAAAATTTTTAAAAATAAGAGACAATGTCAGTTCTTAGAATAATGGAAAGTCTATTTGATTAAAGCCAAAGACAACATGAGTGAAGGGCTGGCTCCTTACCAGGTGGAAACAAAAAATCACAAAGAGAACAAGAGAAAAAAAAAGAGTTTTTCTTCACTACATAAAAAAGTACGCTCTTTTGTTTTCAATAGTCCATAAATCAAACAATGCAGAGTCAATTCTCAAAATAGTGACAATCTCAATCTGAGGGGCCATCCAAAAGCATATGCATAGCATCTCATTTCTATTTTCTCCTATCTTTTGATTTTATTTTTTAATTTAATTTACTTTAATTATTATTTGATTTCATTTTTTATTTAATTTCCTTTAATTGTTATTTTGTTATTTCACTCATATGGCTAATGTGATTTCTATATATTCTTTTCTTTTTTGTGTTTTCCTCTTCAAATCTAATTTGAGATTGATGAGGTGACTATCAAATATCAAAAAATTAAATAGAAGATCCATGGAATACCATGGATTCTAAACTATGATTAGATTTTAGGATTTTTTCCCTTGTGTTTTATGCATTAATTAATTTGGGTTTGTAATTAATTTTAATTTCCAGTAAGTAGAATATTATAATAACCCTAGTAATGGGAATAGTAAAATTTTATTTTCTACTTTTAAAATGAATTAGCAATTAGGGTTTCACTAGGTGAAAACTCAATTAAAATTAATGATGGTTGTAGATTAATTTAGGGTTGCATGAAAATTGATTTAGGTTTTTTAAGAAAATCACTAAAATGTATGTTTGATCCATTTTTTATGTTTTATTTGTTTTGGGCTTGTTCTTTTTTGTTTCTATTCTTTTGGGCCCCAAGCCCATAATAGGTTCAAACCCACTAAATAAAGTAGGCTTAAAATGGTTTAGGTTTAATTAATTTTAAAATTAAATTAGGCCCATTAAGTTAATCTAGACTTAGGCTTATTTTTTTAACTAAAATTAATTTTGACTTAGCTCAAGCCATTTAATTTCATTTCCTTTAAAATAAATATACTTAGGCCCACATTTCTCTTAAAATAAAATCAAGTTAGACTAGGCCCACTTATAAAATCTAATTTCTTTAAAACTTATGGATTTAGGCCCACCTTTAGATAATTAAAATCAACAAGACTTAAGCTCACTAACTAATAAAAATGTAGGCCCACCTTTAATTCATTTTCATTTGTAAATAAAAATTGTAAATATATCTAACATTTAATAAAATAAACCTAGTTTAGACTTAAGGACGATGTACTTGAATGCATTTTTTGTGTGATTTTATTAACTAGATGCCTTAGGGTTAGATGGATGTTCAAATAGGGTTTAATAAAATTTCATGTAATTAGAGAATGAAGTAATAATTTATAAAGTAATTTTAAATGAACATGAGACTAAGAGAAGTTAGTATTCCATTCCTAAAATCTCATGGTTGTGGTGCTAGCTTTCTTTTAGAGAATTGAGTACCACCTTTCGATTTGTCCTAGTTATTACCCTGGGTGGTGACTCCTCATCTCCACACCATGTCTTTTTGACAATGGTTAGTGTGTTCTCTAGGGCCCTAAGCCCAAACAATGTCGCATTTGCTAAAATCATGGACATGCACTAAACCCCACCGTCTATAGTGGTGACTCCATTGGGGATAAGAGATACTAATTCTACTTATGTTCTTTAGAATTATTTTATTAATTATTAGTTCATTCTTGCATTCATTCTGTATGTCCCTATTAAACAGATGGCGTTGGTTTATGATTCCATGATTCCACTAGCTTTATGGAGTTGTAAATTGGCTAGCCATCACTCTCAGCTTTAACTCAGATTAAGAGAGATTGTTAAGCTCATCTGACTAGAGTCAGGAACCTAAGTCCTAAAGGGGGATAATCTTCTCTCGAGTTGGTAAAGGATGTCGGGCCCCTCTAACCTTGGCCTATAACTCAATGTCCATAATGGAGGGCATCTTGTTAAGGGAACCTTGACCTTTTCACTAGACTCTAACCACATATAATGGCTTAGTTACTTCCCCTAGGATCTATCCAAATTGCATGTACAATTTTTTACCATGAGGCATTTCTATCTATAAAAGCCCAGGCCCATACTTTTAAAGCCCACTTAGGCTAATAAAGATTGGGCTAGACCTTTATACCTAGAAATGTTGTTTCTATGCTTTACTACTTTAAGAGAGATTTAGCATGCACGTCAGTCCCTGATATCACCCATTAATATTAAGACCAAGACCAAAAATCCTAGGAAAAGAGACTCACCATTGAGCAAATGTGTGGGAGGAATGAGGTTGGAAGGATGTATGTTGTACACTTGATTGATATTTTCTTACTTGCTACATTGCATGTGCATCATGCAAACATGCATTCCACACATCATACTGATACTTTGTTTTGGAGCCATCATAGATTCATCTAGGTCTTCTCGTATTTAGAGACAAAAAGTAGTAGATTAATTAGAACAGATCTAAGCCCTAAGTCAATAGCTCAAAAGATCCTTCAAGAACTAAAGAAGAGCCCTATCAACCCAACTTGCCTAGAAGTTGAACTAACTCAGACTAAACAAAAAAAATGGAACAACAACCAAAGATGTTGACCCTAGAGGATATTAAGGGAGCTTTGATGGATGACATAAGAGCTATGATGCAAGATGAACTGAGGTAAGCTCTGGCCTGACTATTGAAACCTACTATTGTACCACCACCTGCTATTAAACCACCACCTATTGTTGCTGTTGAACAACCGCCTACTATAGGAGCTTTGCCAATTACTATAGCTCCTTTGCTTGTTGCTATAGCTCTTTCACCCGTTGTTGGCACTCCACCTATTATTAATAATTTTGAGGGAACCATATTATTAGAAACACACCTGCTGTTGATGTAAGACTTAAGGATGTCAAGAACTACATGGTAGAAAAGACAAAGAGGAAGTCACTTGAACTGGTCCATGATCATTGGTCTAAGTAGAAGCAAGCACTGACTCAAAAAATGTCCAAGATGGAGGAGCTAATTAGAGGACAAGGAATGGGGTACTCATTCTACTTTGATGACATATTGCAAATGCAGGGAGACAAGCTACCTAAAAAATTCAAGATGCCTTAGCTATAGAAATTTGACATGAGAGGAGATCCAATGATTCATTTGAGCCAGTATACAACAACCATGAGCACTACTAAAACGCCATTAGAAGTCATCACTAGGTTATTTGTACTACCTTTAGAGGGAATGACTATAAACTGGTATCACGGGCTAGAAAAATCTATAAGAACTAACTAGAAAGAATTATGTACTGCTTTTTTGAAATAGTATGACTATAACACTAGACTGGAAGTATCTATCAGAGACTTAGAACTAACAAAGTAGAAACCTAATGAATCCTTCTCTAATTTCCTTACTAGGTTCATGAACAAGGCAGGACTGATGAAGAACAAGCTGGCTGAGAAGGATCAGGTTAGGATGATAGTCCATAATGTATAACCTAATCTGGTCAAAAGATTCCAGATGATGAACCCTAAAAATTTTATATACTTGTATGATGATGGTCTACAAGCTAAAGAGATGGAGAGTGAGAAAAAGAGAAATGCTAGAAGCATCAAAACCTAAAAGTACCAAACTTAGGGCACACAACAAGGAAGGACTAGCCGAGTTGTGGAGGTGTGTGTAGTCTAGCAACCCTGATGATTCTCCAACTTCAACCTACCATCCTCCAAAGTCCTAGAACAACTAATCCAAAAAGGCCTTCATCGACCTTTAACATTTTCTAAGCCACTAAACCTAAATGTCCCTAGTTTTGAACCTAACAATTACTATAAATTCCATAAGCTTGTTGGCCATTCCATAGACAACTATTTTTGCCTAAAACATAGGATCCAAAACCTAATAAAAAATCACAGACCTTAAAAAGTCCATCTCTAACCCAAACACCAAAAATAACCCTTTCCCATACTATCAAAATGTTTCACCACCAGCCACCGTGATGATCAATTAAGGGGTTAGTGAAGAAGAAGTGCTAACCTCCTTTGAAAACCTTGGATAACCATAGAGAGGAGTGGAAGATTTACTAGGTTAGCCCTTAATCAAGTTTGATTACAAGGTGTTCTACTCAAAACCACCCTCTGCTGATATCCTTATTGAATCAATTGAGCCCTCGGGTTGGGGTGATATGTTTGACGATAAGCAAATGAAAAAAGAAAAAATTTTTAAGTAGCCACCCATAGGAGTTAAAGATTTGTTGGGACAACCTTCAACCAAGTTTGATTATAAAGTGTTTTACTCTAAACCCACATCAGCTGATATACCCATCGAAGAAATTGTGCCTACAAGATGGGGTGATAAGTTTGAACATGAACCTTTAGCTCCTGAATAGTCTCAAGAAGGAGTTAAAGATTTTTTGAACCAACACTTAGGCAAGCTCAATATGGAAGAGTTGAAAGGGAAGGAAACATGCACAATAGAAGTGTGGACAAATGGGAAAAGAGATCAAATCATTAGAGTTGTTGACATTTAGTATAACTCTGATGAAGAAAACTCGAGCGGTCTTGATATGTGAAGTGATGATCCTAAAATGAATCATGTCACTAGGAGTGGGAAGAATTACAAAGTTGCTAAAAAGAAAACTAAGAAAGTCATAGAAAGAGAAGAAATGAAAGATATATAAGTAGAGGAAGATCAGAAAGAAGATATGATTTTGAAATAATTAAAAAGGGCTAAGGCAAATGTCAGCATTTAGAAACTACTGATGCATTCAGGCAGCCATAAAAGAGCTCTTTTCAAAGCTCTATCAAACATGAACATTGAAATAGTATTCACACCTAAGGCTATGGTAGTGAAGGTTACAGAAAAAAAAATAGGTTGATAACGTTTTCATATAGTGACCTGCCTTTAGAAGGAAGAAACCATAATAAGGCCTTGATTATCCTAACTTAGTTAAGGAGAAAGTGAACCATTTTCCTATGGTTGATGATGGTTCTGCTATTAATGTGTGTCCTCTAAAAATCCTGCCTAACTTAGGTTTGAAAGCTGAAGACTTAACAGATTCAAACCTCATATTCAGAGCTTATAATGACAGCACTAGGAATGTGGAGGGGACATTCCAAGTTCTAGTTAAAACAGGACCTGTAGAATCAACTATTGAGTTTACTATATTGGATATTCCAGTCACTTATGCCTTATTATTGGGAAGGCCATGGTCCCATGCCTTGGGAGGGATACCCTTAATTGTGCATAAAAAGATAAGATTCCCTCATAAATGAGAGGTTATAACTATCGAAGCTGGGACTAATGCTGTTATGGCAACCATATTAGATAAATAGAAGCAAATGTGTGCACCCCCTAGTTTCCAGATTCCTAGGATATTTAATGAAACTAAAATGGATTTGAGAGTAGCAAAAATGATGGAGAGTATGAATTACTAACTTGGGCAAGGGCTAGGGAAGAATGAGCAAGGAAGTCCTAGTCTCCCAAAGTTCTAGAGTTAAGGCAACACAATTGGTTTGGGTTAAGTTAAAGAAACAAAGCTGATAAGCAGAAGAGCGAGAAAGAAGTTCAATGCCAAGCAAAGAAAGCTCTCAAAGAAAATTGAGTCAATAAGTGATAATTTCATTAGCCCAAAGGAAGGCAAATACTATTTGGGAGCTAAGGAATCAATCAATGTTGCTGGAGGAGATGTTCCTAGGTTTGAGATCTTCAAGGAGCAGATTATGGAGAGCCTAGTAAAAGACAACAAAGAGGAAGTGATGAAGCTGGCAGCTGAGAGAATGGGCGATGCGACTGTTGAAGAGCTGTTGTGTCTGCCACTTGAAAAGGAGCCACCCCATGATTTAGCCACTATCATTAGTGATAGCTTTGTTGATGTTTTTTATGATGAAACTAATGTAATAATGTCCAATCTATTTGAGGAAGGAAACTCTATTTTTTCCATGGTCAATTATATGAATACTGGTTTTGCTTACTTATGTGATGTGCATCCTGATAGTTCTGTGCATTATAACTTTGATCATTCAAGAATGTTTGAAATTATTTCTATTCAATTTGATTCATTTAACATGGGCACAAATGATAATCCTAAGAATGTTTATATATCACATGAGGTAACTCTTAAAGAAAGGGAAAATTTTGAGAGAATATTGACAAAAAGCAAGGTAGTATTTGCTTAGACTTATGAGGACATGCCAGGTTTAGATAGGGAAATTGCAGAGCATCATATTCCTACTCATCTAGAAATTAAATCTGTCAAGCAAAAACTACATAGGCTAAGACTAGAGTGGACTGAAAAGATAAAGGAGGAAATTGATAAACAAATTCAGGCTAATTTTTTAGAAGTAGTATATTATCCTCAATGGTTAGCAAATAATGATGGCAGTTATGGATAGGATCAAGACAACTTTCATTATGGAATAGGGGACATATTGCTACAAGTTTATGCCTTTTGGGTTAAAGAATGCAGGTGCAACGTATTAAAGGGTAGCCACCGCTCTTTTCCATGACATGATGCATAAGGAATTGGAGGTATATGTGGATGATATGATGGTTAAATCAGAAACAAGAGAGGGACATTTTGAAGCTGTAAATAAGTTCTTAGCTTGAATTAAGAGGTACAATCTAAGCCTCAACCTAAGGAAGTGCACTTTTGGGGTTATTTTAGGAAAATTATTAGGGCATATAGTTAGCAGTCGAGGAATTAAAGTGGATCCAGACAAAGTGAAAGTTATTCAAGAAATACCAGTACCAAAGACAAAGAAAGAAGTAAAAGGATTCCTGGGTAAGTTATAGTTTATTATTAGGTTTATCGCAAAGCTTACTAATATTTATGATGCCATCTTTAAACTCTTGACAAAAAACCAGCCAATGAAGTGGAATGATGATTGTCAAAAGGCAATTGAAATGATTAAAGAATATCTTGCCAATCTGTGTATACTAAAACCACTAAGGTAAGGTAAGTCATTGATCTTGTACTTACCCTTAGAGGAAATGCAATGGGGGCAATGCGAGCATAAGAAGGACCAGAAGGGACAGAGCATGCATTGTATTACCTCAGCAAGAAGTTCTTACTATATGAGGAAAAGTATGACTTGGTAGAGAAGACAGGTTTGATCATGATCTGGGTAACAAGCAAATTGAGGCATTATTTTCAGTCTTATAAAGTTCAAGCAATTTTAAAGATAGATTCTTTAAGGTACTTATTTCAAGCGCCTACTTTTGACTGGAAGGATGTCTCGATGGCTAGTACTTCTGAATGAGTTTGATATAGAGTACATCGCCATAAAGGTCAACAAAGGGAGGGTAGTAGCAAAATTCCTAGCTTAAAATACAATCGAGGATGATGAACAATGGCACTTAGAGTTTCCAGATGAAAACCTAATAGTCATAGAGCATCGGGAGTAGAAGCTCTACTTTGATAGGGCTATAAACAACAAAGTAGATGGATTAGGAGTAATTCCTGTTACATTAGGAGGAGAAACCATACCAATGGCTAAGGAAATTGACTTCAAGGTGATGAATAATATGGCTAAATATAAAGCATGCATCTACAAAATTAAAGCAGCTCTAGTAGCTGGGGCAAAGGAATTGCTGGTTTATGGGGATTTAATGTTGGTTGTTAGCCAGGCTAATGAAGAATGGGAAGTGAAAGCTAAAACCCTACATTTACTATTTGAAATATTTAGTAAAGAACTTCAATAAATGCCTCTTTATTCATTTGTCAAGAGATGACAATCATATGGTAAATGCATTGGCAACACTCTCTTCAATGTGGATAGTGTGATAGGATTAACTATGAAGCCTTTAGTAATCATAAAATCAAGAGCTCCATGTTATAGGGGAGAGCAGATTATGAGTGTTCAAATAGGACCTAAAGAGAAAAGAATGGGAAGTGAAAGAAGAAAAGCTAAAACCTTACATTTGCTATTTAAAGGCGTTAGCAAAGAACTTTAATAAATGCCTCTTTATCCATTTTTTAAGAGAGGGACAATTAGATGGCAGATGCATTGGTGACACTCTCATGTTCTTGTTGTTGCAGAAGTATGGGATTGAACATCATAAGTCTTCACCATATCGTCCTCAAGCCAATAGAGTGGTAGAAGCAGCTAACAAAAATGTCAAGAAAATCCTCTCTAAAATGGTTAAGACTTACAAAGATTGTTCTAAGTTTTTTCTTTTCACTTTATGGGGATATAGGACTATAGCTAGAACAACAACAGGCCAAACTCCATTCTCCTTAGTAATATGGTTGCAAAGCAGTCTTGCCAATAAAAGTAAAGATCAAATCCTTGAGAGTAGTTATGGAAGCTAGAATGCCCGAGAGTGAATAGGCACAAAAGAGATATGATCACCTTGCATCTCTAGATGAGAAAAGGATGAATCTTTGTTTCACACTCAGATATATTAAAGGAGGATCACAAGATCATTTCAATAAGGAAGTTAAGCCTGGAAAGATAAAAGTTAAGGACATAGTGTTAAAACAGTCTAGGGCAGTGGTGTTTAGTCTGAGAGGAAAATTCATACCAAACTAGTAAGGACTGTATTTAGTTAAAACGGTTCTACCTAAAGGAGCTACAAAGATATCAGACCTAGAAGGGAATGAATTCATAGTGCCTGTTAACTTGGATCACTTCAAGAGATACTACCTATAAAAATAAAAATAAAAGTAG
>CANTUR010001260.1:0-90215 GCA_947683625.1 Mallotus nudiflorus
GAGGGACCAGCCTTGGATTGGTTCATTCAGATGATCCAGCCCTATATGATGACGATGACATGGGCTCAGTTTCGAGAGCGATTCATGAGGAGATTTTGTCCAGAGCCTCTTCGTTTGAGCTATCGTCTCCGTTTGACCAGTATTTCTCGTGGAGATCGATCTGTAGAGGAGTATACCCGAGAGTTCCTTCGTCTGGGTAGATATGCTGAGGATCTGATGCGAGATCAGTATTTCGCTGTTACTACCTATGTTACTGGTTTGGGTTCAGCTTTTGCTGGTATGCCTACAGCAGGTCTTACTCTCGAGTCGGTGATTGAGCTAGCTAAGGAGATTGAGCTGAGGTTAGTTAGGCAGGGAGCGATGCCTGATTATTACCAGTTGGGAGTTCAGTCGAGTGGATTGCAGGCTACTCCGTATTCGAGTTTTCATGTTGGTTCGAGTAGTCAGCAGCGAGGTTCGACTCAGCAGAGTCAGAGACAGCAGCAGCGAGTGCATCGGAGCAGTAGACATGGTCGTGGAGGTCAGCGTAGATCATTCAGATTTGGGACAGGTGCTTCGAGCAGCAGCAGTGGTCGTAGTTCTGGATTAGCGGCCAGTGTTTGTCAGACTTGTGGTAGAGTCCATCAGGGATCGTGTTATCTGACACCGCTGACATGTTTCAGATGCGGGCAGACAGGACATTTTGCCAGATCGTGTCCTTATTCCGGATATCAGCAGCAGCAGATTCCGCGATTCCCACAGCAGTCGATTGCTAGTGCAGCACCCGTGCCATTTCAGTTGCCACCAGCCCAGCATCAGAGTTCTACTCAGTTTGTTCCACAGCAGAGTCGTGGTAGAGGTACGAGAGGAGGTACCCGAGGTGTTGGCCAGGCTTCTACCAGTCAGCAGGGAGGTCGAGGCCAGGCCAGAGTTTTTCATCTGACTCAGCAGGATGCTCAGGCATCTAATGCAGTCGTGGCAGGTATTCTTTCTGTTTGTTACCTGGATGCTTTGGTTTTGTTTGATCCGGGTGCCACGCATTCGTTTGTTTCTCCTGTTTTTGCTTCTAAATCTTGTTGGCAAGCTTCGAGGATGGCTTTTCCCTTGTCTGTTGCCACTCCTCTGAGTGATTCTTTGGATGCCGATATTGTTCTTTCTGGTTGTCCAGTCCTCGTGGGAGATAGAGAATTATCCGCCGATTTGATTTTGTTGGATGTGATGGAGTTTGATGTTATTTTGGGAATGGATTGGGTTGTCTCAGCACTTTGCCGTGGTTGATTGCAGGAATAAGGAGGTGATTTTCAGAATTCCTGATGAAGTAGAATTTAAGTTTGTTGGTGGCAGGAGTTCAGCACCTCAGAATCTTATTTCTGTTATTTCAGCTAGGAAGTTGTTGAGGAAAGGTTGTCAGGGGTATTTGGCATTGGTCAGGGATACGTCAGTGGAGAAGTTGTCACTCACAGATGTTCCTGTTGCTTGTGAGTTTCCTGATGTTTTTCCCGAGGAGTTGCCAGGTTTACCACCTCATAGAGAGATTGAGTTCTGTATAGATGTGGTTCCAGGTATTACTCCTATATCTATGCCACCCTATCGTATGGCTCCTGCAGAGTTGAGAGAGTTGAAGGAGCAGTTGCAAGAGTTGTTGGATAAAGGTTTCATCAGACCTAGTGTTTCCCCTTGGGGTGCACCAGTTTTGTTTGTGAAGAAGAAGGATGGTACCCTGAGACTGTGCATTGACTACAGAGAGTTGAACAAGGTGACAGTGAAGAACAAGTATCCTCTCCCGAGGATAGATGATTTGTTTGATCAGCTCCAGGGTGCACAGTTCTTTTCTAAGGTTGACTTGAGGTCGGGTTATCATCAGTTGCGGATCAGTGAATCTGATATTCCTAAGACAGCATTCCGCACTCGTTATGGTCATTATGAGTTTCTGGTGATGTCTTTTGGTTTGACTAATGCACCAGCAGCTTTTATGGACCTGATGAACAGAGTATTCCGATCGTATGTGGATCAGTTTGTGGTAGTCTTCATTGATGATATACTAGTATATTCGAGGAGTATGGAAGAGCACGTATATCATTTGAGGATTGTACTACAGACACTGAGAGATCATCAGCTTTATGCTAAATTCTCGAAGTGTGATTTCTGGATGGAGAGTGTTTCTTTTCTTGGACACGTAGTGTCTAAAGAAGGTATTCAGGTTGATCCACAGAAGGTTGAAGCAGTATCTGAGTGGCCTAGACCTACTTCAGTTACTGAGATTCGGAGTTTTCTGGGTTTAGCCGGGTATTATAGGCGGTTTGTGCAGGATTTTTCCAGGATAGCAGCCCCTATGACTCGCTTGACTCAGAAGAATGTTAGATTCGAGTGGTCAGAAGCTTGTGAGAATAGTTTTCAGTTGTTGAAGGAGAAGTTGACCACAGCGCCAGTATTAGCTTTGCCTAATAGTGTGGATAAGTTCACAGTTTACTGTGATGCCTCTAGAATTGGTCTTGGTTGTGTGTTGATGCAGAATGGAAGGGTGATAGCCTATGCTTCGAGGCAGTTGAAGAAGCATGAGCAGAACTATCCCACACATGATCTTGAGATGGCTGCAGTGATCTTTGCTTTGAAGATTTGGAGACATTATCTGTACGGGGTGACTTGTGAGATATTTACTGATCACAAGAGCCTTAAGTACATTTTCCAGCAGCGAGATTTGAATCTGAGGCAGAGAAGATGGTTGGAACTGTTGAAGGATTATGATTGTGAGATTCTTTACCATCCGGGTAAAGCTAATGTGGTAGCAGATGCCTTGAGTAGGAAGTCCTCAGGTAGTCTTGCTCACATCGGTGTTGAGAGGAGACCATTGATCCAGGAGTTGCATTTGATGGTGGATCAAGGTCTGATGATGAAGATCAGTAGATCAGGTGGACTGTTAGCTCAGTTTAAAGTACGATCTGTACTGAGGGATAGGATTAAAGCAGCTCAGAGCCGAGATCCTATTCTAGAAGAGCTTGCAGAGAATGTCAGAGCAGGGAAGTTCACTGATTTCACACTTAATGATGATGGTGTGTTGTGGATCAGTGGTAGATTATGTGTTCCTGATGTGGATGATTTGAGAGAGGAGATCTTAGAGGAAGCACATTCTACAGCCTACAACGTTCATCCTGGTGTTACTAAGATGTACCACAGTATCAGAGATCTATACTGGTGGGATGGATTGAAGAAGGATGTTGCCGATTATGTTGCTAAGTGCTTGACGTGTCAGCAAGTGAAAGCCGAACATCAGAAGCCTTCTGGGAAGCTTCAGCCTCTTCCTATTCCTGAGTGGAAGTGGGAAAGGATAGCTATGGATTTTGTGGTCGGTTTACCTCGTTCGAAGGATGGCTACGATTCCATCTGGGTGATTGTAGACAGATTGACGAAGTCTGCACATTTCTTGCCTGTGAAAGCCACATATTCAGTTGCTAGATTGGCGAAGTTGTACGTGAAGCATATTGTGTGCCTTCATGGAGTACCTGTGTCCATTGTGTCAGACAGAGGTTCGGTGTTTACTTCTCGTTTTTGGCAGAAGTTGCAAGAAGCGATGGGCACTAGGTTGGATTTCAGTACTGCTTTTCATCCTCAGACAGATGGCCAGTCTGAGAGGACGATCCAGACACTGGAAGATATGTTGAGGATGTGTGTCCTGGATTTGAGAGGTAGCTGGGATGATCATTTGTCGCTTGTGGAGTTTGCATATAATAACAGCTACCATAGCAGTATTGGTATGGCACCATATGAGGCGTTGTATGGAAGGAAGTGTAGATCCCCGTTGAGTTGGGATGAGATTGGTAAGAGAGCTTTGACTGGACCAGAGATGGTTCAAGATGCTGCAGAGAAAGTCGCCGTGATCAAGCGCAGGTTAGAGACCGCAGTTAGCAGACAGAAGAGTTATGCGGATCCTAGGCGCAGAGATGTGGAGTTTCAGGTTGGAGATTTCGTTTTTCTGAAAGTATCTCCGATGAAGGGTGTGATGAGATTTGGCAGGAAGGGTAAGTTAGCACCGAGATATATTGGACCGTTTGAGATTCTGGAGAGAATTGGCACTGTTGCATATCGGTTGGATTTGCCTCCGAGTATGTCACAGGTGCATCCAGTATTTCATATCTCGATGTTGAGGAAGTATATCTCAGATCCTTCACACGTGTTGCAACCTGACAGTGTGGAAGTGAGTGAAGATTTGACGTTTGTGGAAGAACCTGTGGCGATCGTTGATTTTCAGGTTCGACAGTTGCGATCGAAGCAGATTCCGATGGTCAAGGTTTTATGGCGTAGCGACAGAGTTGAAGAGCATACGTGGGAGACTGAAGCTGAGATGCGAGCTTCTTACCCGTATCTCTTTCCTTCCTGATTCTGTAATTTTGTTTTTAGAATTCGGGGACGAATTCTTGTAAGGGGGGAAGACTGTAATATCCCGTGTTTTTTTAAAAATATTTTTACACTGTACCGGGATATACAGTGTCAATAATTTTTATGCATTATACGATATTTTTATGAGTTGATATGTATTTAAAACCTATTTTAATTACTGTCTATTATTTTCAGTGTTTTACGTAAAATTTTCCCGGGACTTTCATTTTCGGGGAAATTTCCACGTAAACAAGGTATTATTAATTATTTTAATTTATTTTATTTTTTTTCTCTTTTTTTTTTCTTTTCCTTTTTCTTTCTTTTTCTTTTTCTTTCTCTTTCCTTTCTTTCTTTTTCTTTTTCTTCTTCTTCTTCTTCTTCTTCCCGCGGGCACCGACCATATTCTTCTCACCGCCGTTTCTCCCTCGTCCGGCCACCATTTTCGACACCCGCCGGTCTCTATCTTCTCCTTGAGCTCCGGTGAGTGTTATTCTAGCTTTGGTTTGAGCTAAAATGGTCTAGAATTGCTTAGGTTTTGATTGGAAGTTTTCGGCCTCTTTTGGTTTTTGATTTTTTTGAGCTTTGATTTGGATGATTCATGGAAACTTCCTTCACAAATGTTGTTCCTGGTAGCTTAATCTTCATGTATGAATTTTTGTAGAATTTTTGGAGGTTGTTTGGATTTTTGGGTATTTTTGAATATTTTAATATTATTTTCTAATTTTCGGAAATTAATTATTTAAATTATGAAATTAGAGTTTATGGTTGAATTAGGTGTTGAAATGAATTATATAGAAATTTATTTGGAATTTTTATGAATTTCTAAGTATTTATTTTTAATTATTGAAGTTTATGTGATTTTGTAAAATTAAGTTAATTGTGTTTTAAATTGAATTTAATTGGTTAATTGAGTTTAATTATTGATATTATTGATAAATATGTTGAGAAAATTAATTTTGGATAATTGTATGATTTTTGGTGAATTTTTGAAGTAATTTAGGTATATATATATATATAGGGGTATTTTGGTAATTTTACCCTAAATTGTCTAAAAATGTAATTTAATTGGTTTTAAATATTTATTTAGGTATAAAAAATGATTTCTATAAATTATTTAGTATTTTTAACTAATTAAAACTATTTTCCGGGAATTATTTTCAATTATATATATAATATACGGTTTTTCTAATAAAATGAGTTTTAAACTGTTTTTACAGTGTTTCAAGATTTATTTTGTAATTTCTACGTATGAAATGTATTTTTATGAATTTAAGGATATTTTTGGTATATTTGAATATATATTCTGTGTTTGTGGACCCCGACGACAGATTGTAGTCTGGAGTCCGACCGAGGGGTTGTGATTGATTGTGGTGTTTATTTTTGAAGTGTATTTTCTTTGCAGGGTCGGCTCTACTCTTTTGAGTAGAGAGATGTCCGTTTTACAGGGGAGGTTCTGCCGAATTTCCGGTAGAATTCTCGTAAAACGTGATATCCAGTCGACCCTAATTCTGTTTCTGTATTTGAATACTCTAGATTAATTCTAGGATTTCTGTTAGGGTTATTCTGATGTCGATTAATTATTTCTTGTTTAGTTGCGCCGAGACCGAGGGTTAGTGGACCAGGCCCGTCGGACCTGTCTCGTGGAGCGCATTAGGTGAGTTACTATATTATATATATATGCTTAGGATGCATGATTTAGAAAATGCATGTTTTATTTTGAACTAAATATGCATAAATAACATGGATTTATATTCAAGTATATTTTTGGTATATTTTGGTATATAATAAATTATATACATGTTTTATTAATAAAATATATTTAAAATGTTTTTAAATATATTTTTAGTTTAATTCATGATTTGATTGGATTTATTTGACATATATATACTCAAAATATACCTGGTTTATGTTTGGTGTATTTTCGGTATATATATGGTTTATATTGCTATCTCATTTATATCCATGCATCATTTATTTTTGTGAATGAATGTTTTATATTTAAGAATGAAGGATATCAATAGAACGTGCTACCTAGTGGGCAGCACTAGGACCGAGTACGTACCGGTACGCCTATAGCTTTAGGCTATATTACTAACTTATTTGTGGATATTGAATTGATTATGATTATTAGATATGTGTGAGATGTGGTTTGGGTGTGATTGCTGGAGCTCGGTTGACCAAGTGTCTCGGGGCCAATCACACTGGCAGTCAGACTGCTGGAGCTCGGTTGACTTAGTGTCTCGGGGCCAGTCTACTGTCCATATGGATTAAGTGGATATATTGGAATCAGTGAGCCTGTATGGCTAGAGTGTTGTTTAACACTATTTTCTGAGGTTGCAATATTCTAAGGGTTCTATGTGATCCTTCATAAAAGTTGATTTTCAAACAAATATATAAAAATGATTTTTCTGCATCTGTATGAACTTGCCTGTATATATACATATTACTCATATACTGTTGACTGTATGCATTATCACTTAGAGTGTATGTATATGTATTATAGTAATTCACTCAGTGAGGTCTGACTCCCCTCCGTTGACTATTTTTCAGGAGAGTCAACTTCCTCAGACCTCAGTAGCAGGTCAATTACGCCGGATTTCTTCCGCCCCGGCTTCTTTATGTAAATTATATACTTGAGTCTTATTTATTTTATCTAGCACTGCAGTAGTTATGATTTTCAGTAGTTGTGAATTAAAGTATTTGTTTTAAAGAGATGTATTATAGTAAACTGGATTTGTATAAAGATTATACATTTATGAGATTATAAATGCGATGTGATGAGTTTTGAATTGAATCCAGTTGATATGGATGATATTGTAATATTTATGATTTTATTTTCCGCTGCATATTATATTTTTATGGTTATTATTGCATATTTATTTTATTTTTAAGGCTTGCTACGGGTTCCGGATTCGAAAGAATTCCCGTTCCCTAGCGCCGGTCATCGGCCCCTGTTTTGGGTCGTGACAATTTTAGCTCAAACCAAAGCTAGAATCACACTCACCGGAGCTCAAGGAGAAGAAAGAGACCGGCGGTGTCGAAAACGGTGGCCGGAATCGACGTGATCGACGATAGCTCGACTTTCGGCTTCTCCGGCAAAAACGGCTTTCAGGCGTCGGAAATGGCTAACACAGGCGGTGAAACGGATAGAGGAAGGTGGTGGCAACACCGGACGGCCACACCAATGGTGAGAAATCAGCACGACAGGCATCCGGACGACGAAGGGAAGGTGATCGGGGAAGAAGGAGGCTCGGGGGCAAAATGGTAATTTTCCCAATTTTTTTTATTTTGATGTGTTATATGTATATATATATACTTTATACTATATATTAAAATAATATTAATTACACACATTAAATATACACCACACACATAAAAATTTAATATTTTAATAATTTATACTAAATAAAATAATTAATAACAATAAAAACTAATAAATAATTAATAAAATATTAGGGTAATACTAAACCCTAATTAAATAAATAATTATATGTATACACGGTGTTTAATATTTTAAAAATATGTATGAAGTTCATGCAAGTCCGAAAATATATTTAAAATAATTAATAATACATTGTTTACGTGAAAATTTCCCCGAAAATGCAAGTCCCGGAAAAATTTTACGTAAAACACTATAAATAATACACAATATTAAAAATAAATTTTAAATACATATCAACTCATGAAAATGTCGTAATATATACACAAAAAATTATTAACAATGTATATCCCGGTACAGTGTAAAAATATTTTAAAAAAACACGGGGATATTACAGTCTTCCCCTTACAAGAATTCGTCCCCGAATTCCAAAAAGAAAAGATTACAGAATTAGGAAGGAAAGAGATACGGGTAAGAAGCTCGCATCTCAGCTTCAGTCTCCCACGTATGCTCCTCGACTTTGTCGCTACGCCACAGAACCCTTGACCATCTGGAATCTGCTTCGAATGCAACTATCGAACTTGATAATCAACGATCGCCATAGGTTCTTCCACAAACGTCAAATCTTCACTCACTTCCACACTGTCAGGTTGCAACACGTGTGAAGGGTCTGAGATATACTTCCTCAACATCGAGATATGAAATACTGGATACACCTGTGACATACTCGGAGGCAAATTCAACCGATATGCAATAGTGCCAACTCTCTCCAGAATCTCAAACGGTCCAATATATCTCGGTGCTAACTTACCCTTCCTACCAATTCTCATCACACCCTTCATCGGAGATACTTTCAGAAAAACAAAATCTCCAACCTGAAATTCCATATCTCTGTGCCTAGGATCCGTATAGCTCTTCTGTCTGCTAACTGCGGTCTCTAATCTTTGTTTAATCATGGCGACTTTCTCTGCAGCATCCTGAACCTCTCTGGTCCAGTCAAAGCTCTCTCATCAATCTCATCCCAACTCAACGGGGATCTACACTTCCTTCCATACAACGCCTCATACGGTGCCATACCAATACTGCTATGGTAGCTGTTATTATATGCAAACTCAACGAGCGATAAGTGATCATCCCAGCTACCTCCCAAATCCAAGACACACATCCTCAACATATCTTCCAGTGTCTGGATCGTCCTCTCAGACTGACCATCTGTCTGAGGATGGAAAGCAATACTGAAATCCAACCTAGTGCCCATCGCTTCTTGCAACTTCTGCCAAAAACGAGAAGTAAACACCGAACCTCTATCTGACACAATGGACACAGGTACTCCATGAAGGCACACAATATGCTTCACATACAACTTTGCCAATTTGGTAACTAAATAGGTGGCTTTCACAGGCAAGAAATGTGCAGACTTCATCAACCTGTCTACAATCACCCAGATGGAATCGTATCCATCCTTCGAATGAGGTAAACCGACCACAAAATCCATAGTTATCCTTTCCCACTTCCACTCGGGAATAGGAAGAGGCTGAAGCTTCCCAGAAGGCTTCTGATGTTCGGCTTTCACTTGTTGACACGTCAAGCACTTAGCAACATAATCAGCGACATCTTTCTTCAATCCATCCCACCAGTATAGATCTCTGATACGGTGGTACATCTTAGTGACACCCGGATGAACGCTATAAGCTGTAGAATGTGCTTCCTCTAGGATCTCTTCTCTCAAATCATCCACATCAGGAAAACACAATCTACCACTGATCCACAATACACCGTCACCATCGAGTGTGAAATCAGTGAACTTCCCTGCTCTAACATTCTCTGCAATCTCTTCTAGAATAGGATCTCGGCTCTGAGCTGCTTTAATCCTATTCCTCATTACATATCACACTTTAAATTGAGCTAGCAGTCCACCTGATCTACTAATCTTCATCATTAGACCTTGATCCACCAACAGATGAAATTCCTGGATCAATGGTCTCCTCTCAACACTGATGTGAGCAAGACTACCTGAGGACTTCCTACTCAAGGCATCTACTACAACATTAGCTTTACTCGGATGATATAGAATCTCACAGTCGTAATCCTTCAACAATTCCAACCATCTCCTCTACCTCAGATTCAAATCTCTTTATTGGAAAATGTACTTAAGGCTCTTGTGATCAGTAAATATCTCATAAGTCACCCCGTACAGATAATGTCTCCAAATCTTCAAAGCAAAGATCACTGCAGCCATCTCTAAATCATGTGTAGGATAGTTCTGCTCATGCTTCTTCAACTGCCTCGAAGCATAGGCTATCACCCTTCCATTCTGCATCAACACACAACCAAGACCAATTCTAGAGGCATCACAGTAAACTGTGAACTTATCCACACTATTAGGCAAAGCTAACACTGGCACTGTGGACAATTTCTCCTTCAACAACTGAAAACTATTCTCACAAGCTTCTGACCACTCGAATCTAACATTCTTCTGAGTCAAGCACGTCATAGGGGCTGCAATTCTGGAAAAATCCTGCACAAACCGCCTATAATACCCGGCTAAACCCAAAAAACTTCGAATCTCAGTGACAGAAGTAGGTCTAGGCCACTCAGATACTGCCTCAATCTTCTGTGGATCAACCTGAATACCTTCTTTAGACACTACGTGTCCAAGAAAAGAAACACTCTCCATCCAGAAATCACACTTTGAGAATTTAGCATAAAGTTGATGATCTCTTAGTGTCTGTAGTACAATCCTCAAGTGATATACATGCTCTTCCATACTCTTCGAATAAACCAGTATATCATCAATGAAGACTACCACAAACTGATCCACATACGGTCTGAATACCCTATTCATCAGGTCCATAAAAGCTGCTGGTGCATTAGTCAAACCAAAAGACATCACCAGAAACTCATAATGGCCATATCTAGTGCGGAACACTGTCTTAGGAATATCAGATTCACTGATACGCAGCTGATGATGACCCGACCTCAAGTCAACCTTAGAAAAGAACTGTGCACCCTGTAGCTGATCAAATAAATCATCTATCCTCGGGAGAGGATACTTGTTCTTCACTGTCACCTTATTCAATTCTCTGTAGTCAATGTACAGTCTCAGGGTACCATCCTTCTTCTTAACAAATAGGACTGGTGCACCCCAAGGAGAAACATTAGGTCTAATAAAACCTTTATCCAACAACTCTTGCAATTGTTCCTTCAACTCTTTCAATTCTGCAGGAGCCATACGATAGGGTGGCATAGATATAGGAGTAGTACCTGGAACCACATCTATACAGAACTCAATCTCTCTGTGAGGTGGTAAACCTGGCAACTCCTCGGGAAAAACATCAGGAAACTCACAAGCAATAGGAACATCTATGAGTGACAACTTCTCCACTGAAGTATCCCTGACCAATGCCAAATATCCCTGACAACCTTTCCTCAATAACTTCCTAGCTGTAATAGCAGAAATAAGATTCTGAGGTGCTGAACTCCTATCACCAATAAACTTAAATTCTACTCCACCAGGAATTCTGAAAGTCACCTCTTTATTCCTGCAATCTACCACGGCATAGTGCTAAGATAACCAATCCATTCCCAAAATAACATCAAACTCCATCACATCCAATAAAATCAAATCAATGTGTAATTCTCTATCTCCCACGAGAATTGGACAACCAGAAAGAACAATATCGGTGTCCAAAGAATTGCTCAGAGGAGTGGCAACAGATAAAGGAAAAGCCATCCTCGAAGCTTGCCAACAAGATTTAGAAGCAAAAATAGGAGAAACAAATGAATGCGTGGCACCCGGATCAAACAAAACCCAAGCGTCCAGGTAACAAATAGAAACAATACCTACCACGACTGCATTAGATGCCTGAGCATCCTGCTGAGTGAGATGAAAGACTCTGGCCTGACCTCGACCTCCCTGCTGACTGGTAGAAGCCTGGCTAACACCTCTCGCACCTCCTCTAGTACCTCTACCACGACTCTGCTGTGGAACAAACTGAGTGGAACTCTGATGCTGAGCTAGTGGTAACTGAAATGGCACGGGTGCTGCACTAGCAATCGACTGCTGTGGGAATCGCAGAATCTGCTGCTGCTGATACCCAGAATAAGGACACGATCTAGCAAAATGTCCTATCTGCCCGCATCTGAAGCATGTCAGTGGTGTCAGATAACACGGTCCCTGATGGACTCTACCATAAGTCTGGCAAACACTGGTCGCTGATCCAGAACTATGACCATTGTTGCTGCTCAAAGCACCTGACCCAAATCTGAATGATCTATGCTGACCTCCACGGCCATGTCTACTGCTCCAATGCACTCGCTGCTGCTGCCTCTGACTCTGTTGAGTTGGACCTCGCTGCTGACTACTCGATCCAACATGAAAACTCGAATATGGAGTAGCCTGCAATCCACTCGACTGAACTCCTAGCTGGTAATAATCAGGCATCGCTCCCTGCCTAACTAGTCTCAGCTCAATCTCCTTGGCCAACTCAATCACAGACTCAAGAGTAAGGCCTGCTGTAGGCATACCAGCAAAAGCTGAACCCAAACCAGTAACGTATGTAGTGACTGCAAAATACTGATCTCGCATCAGATCCTCAGCATATCTACCCAGATGAAGAAACTCTCGGGTATACTCCTCTACAGATCGATCTCCACGAGAAATACTAGTCAACCGGAGACGATAACTCAAACGAAGAGGCTCTGGACAGAATCTCCTCATAAATCGCTCTCGAAACTGAGCCCATGTCATCGTCATCATGTAAAGCTGAATCATCTGAATGAACCAATCTAAGGCTGGTCCCTCGACAAACAACTCGACGATCATGATCCGCTGGTACTCGGTATGAGCAGTCTGAGTCCTAGTCTCAATCGCATGCAGAAAGTCTAACGGATAGGAAGTACCATCAAAAATAATCCTGCCAACTCGGGCATAGAACAAAGCTGCCTCAGGGTCAGACATACCCTGCTGATAGGCAGGCTGAACGACTGGAGGCACAGGAACATCAAACTCAGGCTCAACAGGCTCCTCGTCCTGTAACTCTCTCTGCTTACGATGACCTGCCACTCCTCGAGGTCTACCTCTGCCACGACCTCTACGTCTAACTGGCTGCTCAAGAGGTAAAACCTCATCCTGAAAAGACTCATCATCCTCGGCCTCAATGACCGGTGGAGCGACACGCGCTCGCCTCCTCATTCTGAAAAGACAAACGAAAAGATTCAGACAAACGAAAAGATTCAGACAAAACAAACAACGGAGGAATAATGCTGAAAACTACAGCAAGGAATACTCATCAAGACATACTTGAACCTAATACACTGCAGTAGTTACCGAAAGAAAACACAACTTTAAAACTAGGGCCACAACTCACATAACTAAGCCCTGACATAAAACTCCGCTCTGATACCAACTTTGTCACGACCCAAAATAGGGGCCATGACCGGCGCTAGGAAACGGGAATTCTTTCAAATCCGGAACCCGTAGCAAGCCTAAAAATAAAATAAAACATGCAATAGTACTAATAATCATATAATATACAACAAAAATAAAAATCATAAATATAATAATAACATTTTCATCACTGGATTTAAATCAAATCTCATCTCATATATATAAATCTTTCAGTACAAATCCAGTTTCAATATAATACATCTCTTTAAATAAAATACATGAAATCCCATACTTTAATTCACAACTACTGCAGTGTCTAGATAAAATAAATCCAAGACTCAAGTAAATGATTTACACAAAGAAGCCGGGGCGGAAGCAATCCAGCGTATCGACCTACTACTGAGGTCTGAAGAAGTTGACTCTCCTGAAAAATAGTCAACGGAGGGGAATCAGACCTCACTGAGTGAATTACTATAATATATATACATACAAACTAAGTGATAATGCATACAATCAATAGTATATATATAATATGTATATATACAGGCAAGTATACACACAAATGCAATAAAATCATTTTATATATATTTTATTGAAAATCATCTTTTATGAAGGATCACATAGAACCCTAGGATATTGCAACCTCAGAAAATAGTGTTAAACAACACTCTAGCCATACAGGCTCACTTATTCCAAATATATCCACTTAATCCATTTAGACAGTAGACTGGCCCCGAGACACTAAGTCAACCGAGCTCCAGCAGTCTGACTGCCAGTGTGATTGGCCCCGAGACACTTGGTCAACCGAGCTCCAGCAATCACACCTAAATCACATCTCACATATGTAATAATCATATCCAATCAATATCCACAAATGATTAGTAATATAGCCTAAATGGTATAGGCGTACCGGTACGTACTCGGTCCTAGTGCTGCCCACTAGGTAGCACGTTCTATCGATATCCTTCATTAATAAATATAAAACATCCATTCATAAAAATAAAGGATGCATGAATTTTAATAAAATAATAACATAAACCATATATATACCGAAAATATACCAAAAGTAAACCAGGTATATTTCGAGTATATATACGTCAAATAAATCCAATCAAATCATAAATTAAACTAGAAATATATTTAAAAACATTTTAAATATAATTTATTAATAAAACATGTATACAATTTATTATATACCAAAAATATATCAAAAATATACTAAAATACAAATCACATTATTTATACATTTTAATCAAAATAAAACGTATATTTTTAAATCATGCATCCTAAAGCATATATATATAGTATAGTAACTCACAAATCAATGCGCTCCACGAGATAGGTCCGACGGGCCTAGTCCACTAGCCCTCGGTCTCGGCGCAACTAAATAAGCAATAAATAATCGACATTAGAATAAACCTAATAGAAATCCTAGAATTCAATCTAGAGTATTTAAATACGAAAATAGAATTAAGGTTCGACTGGACATCACGTTTTACGAGAATTCTACCGAAAATCCGGCAGAACCTCCCCTGTAAAACGGACATCTCTCTACTCAAAAGATTAGAGCCGACCCTGCAAGGAAATACACTTCGAAAAATAGGCTCAACACAAATCCATAACCCCTCGGTCGGACTCCAGACTACAATCTACCGACCGGGGTCCACAACACAGAATAATTCCGAATATACCAAAAATATTCTTATATCATAGAAATACATTTTATACGTAGAAATTACATAATTAACCTTAAAACATAGTAAAAACTGGTAAAAACTCATTTTATTAGAACAATCGTACATTATATATATAATGGAAAATAATTCACGAAAAATAGTTTTAATTAGTTAAAAATACTAAATAATTTGTAGAAATCATTTTTATACCTTAAATAACTATTAAAATCAATTAAATTACATTTTTAGACAATTTAGGGTAAAATTACCAAAATACCCCTATATATATAAATATACTTAATTACTTCAAAAATTCACCAAAAATTATAAAATTATCCAAAATTAATTTTATCAACATATTTATCAATAATATTAATAATTAAACTCAATTAAGCAATTAAATTCGATTAAAAACATAATTAACCCTAATTTCTCAAATCACATAAACTTCAATAATTCAAAATAAATACTTAGAAATTCATAAAAATTCCAAATAAATTCCTATAATTCATTTCAACACCTAATTTAACCATAAAACCAATTTCATAATTTAAATAATTAATTTCCGAAAATTAGAAAAAAATATTAAAATATTCAAAAATACCCAAAAATCCAAAAAATCTCCAAAAATTCTACAAAAATTCGTAAATGTATATTAAGCTACTAGGATCAACATTTTTGAAGGGAGTTTCCATGAATGAAATCAATTAGAAGCTCAAAAAAATCAAAAACCCTAATATGGCCGAATTAGAAAAATTCAAAACTAAGCCAAATCTAGACCATTTTAGCTCAAACCAAAGCTAGAATCACACTCACTGGAGCTCAAAGAGATGAAAGAGACCGACGATGTCGAAAACGGTGGCCGAAATCGACGTGATCGATGATAGCTCGACTTTCGGCTTCTCCGGCCAAAAACAGCTTCCAGACGCCGGAAATGGCTACCACAGGCGGCGAAACGGCTTAGAGGATGGTGGTGGCACACCGGACGGCATACCAACGGCAAGAAATCGGCACGGCAGGTGTCCGGACGGCGAAGGGAAGGTGATCGGGGAAGAAGGAGGCTCGGGGGCAAAAATGGTAATTTTCTAATTTTTTTGATTTTTGATGTGTTTATATGTATATATATATATACTTTATACTATATATTAAAATAATATTAAATTACACACATTAAATATACACCACACACATAAAAATTTAATATTTTAATAATTTATACTAAATAAAAATAATTAAATAAACAATAAAACTAATAAATAATTAATAAAATATTAGGGTAATACTAAACCCTAATTAAATAAATAATTTATATGTATACACGGTGTTTAATATTTTAAAAATATGTATGAGTTCATGCAAGTCCGAAAATATATTTAAAATAATTAATAATACATTGTTTACATGAAATTTCCCCGAAAATGCAAGTCCCGGGAAAATTTTACGTAAAACACTGTAAATAATACACAATATTAAAAATAAGTTTTAAATACATATCAACTCATGAAATGTCGTAATATATACACAAAAATTATTAACACTGTTATCCTGGTACAGTGTAAAAATATTTTAAAAAAACATGGGATATTACAATATTTAATGTGTGTAATTTAATATTATTTTATTATATAGTATAAAGTATATATATATACATATTATAAGTCAAAAGAATAAACTTTTGGAAAATTACCATTTTGCCCCCCGACTATCTCCTTCTTCCCCGACCGTTTCCTTCACCATCCGGACGCCTGTCACGCCAGTATTCTTGCCGTTGGTGTGCCGTCCGGTGTGCCACCACCTTCCTCAGCCTCTTCTGCTGCCTGTAGTAGCCGTTTCCGGCGTTTGGAAGTGGATTTTGGTCGGAGAAGCCGAATTTCCTTCCACCATTGATCATGACCGATTTCGGCCACCATTTTTGACATCGCCGGTCTTTTTTATTCTCCTTGAGCTCCGGTGAGTGTGATTCTAGCTTTGGTTTGAGCTTAAATGGTCTAGATTTGCTTAGGTTTTGAATTTTCAATTTCGGCCATATTAGGGTTTTCAATTTTTTTGAGTTTTGAATTGATTGATTCATGGAAACTCCCTTCACAAATGTTGATCCTAGTAGATTAATCTACATGTATGAATTTTTTTTGAATTTTTGGAGATTTTTTGGATTTTTGGGTATTTTTGAATATTTTTAATATTATTTTCTAATTTTCGGAATTAATTATTTAAATTATGAAATTGTGTTTTATGGTTAAATTAGGTGTTGAAATGAATTATAGGAATTTATTTGGAATTTTTGTGATTTCTAAGTATTTATTTTGAATTATTGAAGTTTATGTAATTTTGGGAAATTAGGGTTAATTGTGTTTTTAATTGAATTTAATTGGGTAATTGAGTTTAATTATTGATATTATTGATAAATATGTTGATAAAATTAATTTTGGATAATTGTATAATTTTTGGTGAATTTTTGAAGTAATTATAGTATATTTATATATATAAGGGCATTTTGGTAATTTTATCCTAAATTGGCTAAAAATGTAATTTAGTTGGTTTTAATAGTTATTTTAAGGTATAAAAATGATTTCTACAAATTATTTAGTATTTTTAACTAATTAAAACTATTTTTCATGAATTATTTTCAATTATATATATAATATACGGTTTTATTAATAAATGAGTTTTTATTGGTTTTTTACTGTGTTTTAAAGGTTAATTATGTAATTTCTACATATAAAATGTATTTCTATGTTATAAGGATATTTTTGGTATTTCTGTAATTATTCTGTAATTGTGGACGCCAGTCGGTGGACTATAGTTTGGAGTCCGACTGTGGGATTTTGATTGTGCTCTGTGTAGTTTTTCAAAGTGTGTTTCTTTGCAGGGTCGGCTCTACTCTTTTGAGTAGAGAGATTTCCATTTTACAGGGGAGGTTCTGTCGGATTTTTGATAGAATTCTCGTAAAACGTGATATCCGGTCGAACCCTGATATCGATTCTGTGTTTAATACTCTAGATCGAATTATAGGATTTCTATTAGGTTTATTCTGATGTTGGTTATTTATTGCTTGTTTAGTTGCGCCGAGACCGAGGGCTAGTGGACCAGGCCCGTCGGACCTGTCTCGTGGAGCGCACTAGGGTGAGTTACTATTTTATATATATGTGTTTTAGGGTGCATGTTTTAGAAAAGTATGCTTTATTTTAATAAAATATGCATGAATGATTTAAGTATTACATAGGTTTATTTTCAGTATATTTTGGTATATTTTCAACTATATGCATGTTTTATAACTAAATTATTCTTAAAAATGCTTTTATGTATATTTTGGTATATTTTAGTTTATTTTGTAATTGTATTGGATTTATTCGACGTATATATACTCGAAATATATTTGGTTTATTTTTGGTATATTTCTAGTATATATATGGTCTATGTTGTTATTTTATTTAAATTCATGCATCATTTATTTGTGAATGAATGTTTTATATTATTAATGATGAAGGATATCAACATAACGTGCTACCTAGTGGGCAGCACTAGGGACCGAGTACGTACCGGTACGCCTATAGTATTTAGGCTATATTACTAACCATTTGTGGATATTGATTGAATACGATAATTTGATGTGTGAGATATGGTTTGGAGGTGTGATTGCTGGAGCTCGGTTGACCAAGTGTCTCGGGGCCAATCACACTGGCAGTCAGACTGCTGGAGCTCGGTTGACTTAGTGTCTCGGGGCCAATCTACTGTCTAAATGGATTAAGTGGATATATTTGGAATAAGTGAGCCTGTAATGGCTAGAGTGTTGTCTAACACTATTTCTGAGGTTGCGATATTTTAGGGTTCTATGTGATCCTTCATAAACTGTGATTTTTCAATAAAAATATATAAAAATGATTTTTCTGCATCTGTGTGAATTTGCATGTATATATTTACATATTATATATATACTGTTAATTGCATGCATTGTCATTTAGTATGCATGTATATATATTATAGTAATTCACTCGGTGAGGTCTGACTCCCCTCCGTTGATAATTTTTCAGGAGAGTCAACATCTTCAGACCTCAGTAGTAGGCCGATACGCCGGATTTCTTCCGCCCCGACTTCTTTGTGTAAACTGCTTACTTGAGTCTTATTTTATAATCTAGACACTGTAGTAGTTGTAAATTAAATCGTGGGATTTTATGTATTTTGTTTATATGAGATATTGTATTATGAGAACTGGATTGTATTAAAAAGAAATTATATATACATGATGAGGATTTGATTTAAATCCAGTTGGTGCTTATGCTATTATTATATTTATGATTTTCATTTCCGCTGCATTTGATATTGTTATTATTACTATTGCATGTTTTATTTTATTTTTAGGCTTGCTATGGGTTCCGGATTCGAAAGAATTCCCGTTCCCTAGCGCCGGTCATGGCCCCTGTTTTGGGTCGTGGCAATATATGTATAAGCATTATCACGTTACTCTCTTTTTATTTCAGTATTTACTCGTATATATTTATATGTTAAGTTTTTAAAATTTATAATATTTTAATAAAAAATATATGTTATAACACAATATTTTATAAATTATTAAATTAAATCATGAGATATGTTGTTTTAATAAATATATTTATTAATGATTATTTTAATATTTTATTATTATTTAATATTATTAATATTAATTTGAGAATTAATTAGTGTTAATTAAAATTTGATTATTTATTTTATTATTATTATTATTATTATTATTATTATTATTATTATTATTATTATTTATGGTATACTTTTATTAAATCTAAATTAATTGTTGCATATAGATGTGTATTGTGTGGTGTTAAAAAAATATGTGTGTGTATATATATATATAAGACAAAAGCATAATTTTTTTCGGTTTTTTTCCCTCTCCTTCTTCTTCTTCTTCTTCTTCTTCTTCTTCTTCTTCTTCTTCTCTCGGTCTGTAGAAACTATGCCACCACCCAAACCACCACCAGCTGTCGTTCTACTCACCACCATCATGCAATCATCACCTCCCTTCTTCCTTTCTCTTTTCGCCATTGATAGAGCTTCTTCCTCCTTTGTTTCCATCGAACACAGTAGCTACATAGCAACATTGACGACGATTTTTTGGTGGCTTAAGCTCGTGATTCTGGGCTTATTCAGCTCCTCTCGATCCAAGCAAGCTTAATCTTTGATCATTTCAAGTTTAGGATGTTCGGTAATTCTAATATACTCAAGTTTAGTTTAGGCCAATTTAGTTTTTATTTTTGTTGATCTTGAATTTATTTGATTCATGCTTAATCCCTTTGAAAATGTGGTTCTATTCATCAAGAGCTATCTAAATATATTTTTATTTTATTTTTTTTTGAATTATTTGAAGATTCTTGGATTTTTGTTCCGGTGACCCTTTAGAAAATTCCTTGAGTTATGCAAAACATGGTTTGTGAAGGAAATTTGGTGAAATTTATTTTAAATTTTTAGTTATAAATTTATTTAGTTTATGTATA
Source organism: Mallotus nudiflorus (assembly GCA_947683625.1). Lineage (NCBI taxonomy): Eukaryota > Viridiplantae > Streptophyta > Magnoliopsida > Malpighiales > Euphorbiaceae > Mallotus > Mallotus nudiflorus. The sequence goes on from CANTUR010001260.1 coordinate 20,281, forward strand.
AAATTGTATTTTTGAAAAATAAGGTAAATTTTATTAATTACATGATTTTTATTGAAAATAATGCTAATTAGTATATTTAATCTAAACATTAAGCTTCATAAATGAGAAAATAGATTTTCATGAATTTATAGTCATTTTGGTTAATTTTCAAAAATATTTAATATTATGGTATTTTTTTTTGAAATAAATTCGAATAATAACTTTAATTATTATTTTTAAGCTTAAATAATTTTTTTTAGGTATTTTTATTATATAATTGAGTATTTTAAATAATAATTGGTAATTTATGCTAATTAATTTTAAAAATTTGATAAATTGGATTTTATTATCTATTTTGGAATTCAAACATCTTTTATGCTTTTATTATCTAAATAAATTGATTTTTGGTATTTAATTGAAATTTTATAATTTTGGTGATTTTTAGTAATTATTATTATTACTTGGAATTATTGTTGGACTTGATTCTTGGTTGGGCACTATTTGCAGTTTAGGGGCCCAACTCGAGGTTTGGTGATGTAGATTATTTAGAAGTGATTTTTATGTCCAAGATTGACTCTACTTTTAGTAGAGAGATGTTTGTTTTACAAGGAAAACTCTGTTGAATTTTCAGTAAATTTCTCATAAAACATGATAACTAGTTCGAGTCTAGTTATGAAATATTGCCTGAATTGTATCTAAATCGAGTCATTCTTAGAATCTAGAATTATTAAATTAGGAATTTATTTCTAATAAGTATTACTATTATTATTTTCTTTAGCTGCGTCGAGATCGAGACCTTTAAGACCAAACCAATCAGGTCACTCTCATGGAGCACACTCAACTTGTGAGTTATTATTATTATTATTATTATTATTATTATTATTATTATTATTATTATTATTATTATTATTATTATTATATATGTATTGCACATAGAATAAATATTTTGTGAGCATCCATGATTTAAATAATGTGAATTTAAATATGAATTATTTATTTAAATATTTATATTTATATTTTGTATATATTTAGTATATAAACGGTATATTGTTTGATGAATAGATGCTACGATGTTTTTAATTACACATTTCATTATTTTTAATATTTATAAGAATGATTTGGAGAATAGTTGTAGAATGTGCCACCTAATAGGTTACGCTAAGACTGTTGCGCGATAGTACGTTAGATTTTAGGTTGAGAATTTTGATCATTTGATTAAAAAATTAAATATTGAGATTATTGGATCTTGAAAAGGGTGGCTGTGAATCCTCAGTTGACCTAGTGTACTTGGGGCTAGTCATGCCGGTAATGAGATTGCGAATCCTCAGTTGACCTAGTGTACTCAGGGCTAGTCTACTACCTTAACTTGGATAAATAAATATTTGGAGTTATGGATAAGCCAATAGACTATTGGTTATGTGATCGAGGTTGCAGACTATTTAAGGTTTTGCTCCGATCCTCCACTTAAAAATGTTCCTATATTTATTATTGTATTGAAAAAGTGATTTTTGGCATATGTATAAGATGCATGTATATCATATTATATAAATATAAATATATTATTATACTGATGATTGAGTGTTTGTATTTTATAGTGCATATATAATAATAATAATAATAATAATAATAATAATAATAATAATAATAATAATTCACTCAATGAGATCTAACCCCCCTCAATATTTTTTTCAAGACATTCTACTTCATCAGACCTTAGTAGTATACCCTTTTACCAGTTTTCTTCAGCCTCGGCTAGATTATGTAATTTTTTATATGAACTTTTATTCATATTCTATAAGCTGTAATAGTAGTACTCGAGTGTATATATATATATATATATATATATATATATATATATATATATATATATATATATATATATATATTCATTAGACCTTAGTATTAGACCCTTTTACCAGTTTTCTTCAGCCTCGGCTAGATTAAGTAATTTTTTATATGAACTTTTATTCATATTCTATAAGCTGCAATAGTAGTACTCGAGTGTGTATATATATATATATATATATATAATAATAATAATAATAATAATAATAATAATAATAATAATAATAATAATAATTCACTCAATGAGGTTTGACCCCCATCAATATTTTTTTTAAGACATTCTACTTCATTAGACCTTAGTAGTAGACCCTTTTACCAATCTTCTTCAGCCTCGGCTAGATTATGTAATTTTTATATATGAACTTTTATTCATATTCTATAAGCCGCAATAATAGTACTCGAGTATTGTAGTGTTTAGTATTTTTTTATAATGAAGATTTGTATTTGAAGGATATTATATGTTATATGTTAATATATGATATAAAAATTCATTTAATATTATTTTAAGTTTTAAATTCTTTAATATTCTTATATTATATTTATGCGTGTTTTTATTTTTAAGGCTTGCTACGGGTTCCAAATTTGAAAGAATTCCCATTCTCTAGTGTTGGTCATGACTCCCTGGTTTAGGTCGTGATAAAGTTGGTATCAGAGCCTAGGTTTAGTGTTGTATGACCTAGGCTGTTAGACTTGTGTTTTCTTTAAAACTACTATAGTAAATTAGGTTTGATAGCATCTTTGATAAATCTTCATTGCTATTAGAATTTCATGTAACCGTTAGGGTGTCTATTTGTTATTTGTTTATATGAATCTTGGTTGGTTTTATCTTTTCAGAATGAGGAGGCAAGTGCGTGTCACTCCACCAATCATTGAGGTTGAGGATGATGAGTCCTTTTAGGATGAGGCTTAGGACCCTGTGTCGCCAATCAGGTGCAGAGGCAGAGGTAGACCTTGAGGAGCGACAGGTCACCGTAGGCAAAGAGAGTTACAGGATGAGAACTTGTAGAGCAGGAGTATGAGGAAACTACTATACCTCCAGTCATGTCGTAGATGTAGCCTGTGCATCAGTAGGGTATGTCTAACTTAGAGGCAACCCTGTTCTACGCTAGAGTTGGCCGGATAGCCTTTGATGGGACTTCAGACTCATTGGACTTCGTGCATGCTATCAAGATGAGGACTTGCACTACTCACACCAAGTACCAGAGGATTATGATCGTCAAACTATTTGTTAAAGGACCAGCATATATTGGTTTGTTCAGGTGATACAGTCGCATATGATGATGATGACTTAGCATAGTTTAAAGAGAGATTTATAAGGAGATTATGGCCTGAGCCACTAACTCTTGAGTCTATGATTGAGTTGGCTAAGGAGATAGAGCTGAGACTAGTTAGGTAGAGAGTTATGCCAGATTTTTATCAGACAGGAGGCCTACTATTAGGAGGATTCTACACCACTACATACTTAACTTTTTAGATTAGGTCTAGTGGTCAGCAGAGAGGCTCAGTACAGTAAGGTCAAAGACAATAACTGAGATACAATGGTAGTATGAGACATGGTTGTAGTGGAGATCACACTCCAATAAGATTTAGGTCGAGTGCCACTAGCAGCAAGAGTGGTCAAAGTTTTGGTTACGGCAGCTCAGGATCATCAGCTAGTGCCTACTAGACTTGTGGTAGAGTCCATTAGGGATCGTACTATATGCCGCCACTAACATATTTTTTATACGGACAGATAGGGCATTTCGCTAGATCATGCCCATATTCTAGTTATCTGTAGTAGAAATTTCCATAGCAGTCTATTGCTAGTGCAGCTCCAGCTCCTTACTAACTAACACCAGCTCAGTATCAAAGTACTTCTCAGATTGTTACCTAGTAAGGGTGTGGTAGGGGAGGCACAGGTAGTACTAGAGGCTTCAATCGAGCTTCCACCTACCAGTATGGAGGCAAAGCACCAGCCAGAGTTTTCACCATTACTCAACAGGATGCTCAGGCATCTAATGTAATGGTAGCAGGTATACTTCTAAGTTATTTCTCTGATGCTAGAGTTCTATTTAAATCTAGTGCTACCCATTCGTTCGTGTCTCTTGTTTTTGCTTCTAAGTCTTATTGGCAAACTTCGAGGTTAGAAGTTCCTTTGTCCATTACCACACCTCTAAGTGATTCGTTGGATGCTGATATTTTTATTTTTGGGTGTCTTATGTTAGTGGAAGGCAGGGAACTACTAACAGACTTAATGTTGCTTGATATGACAAAATTGGATGTGATTCTAGAAATGGATTAGTTATCTCGGCAATATACAGAGTAAATAGGTGATTTTCAAAATTCTTGGTGATGAAGAATTTATGTTTGTGGGTAATAAGAGTTTCACACCTCAGAATCTTATCTCCGCTATCACTGTTAGGAAGATGCTGAGGAAGGGTTATTAGAGATATTTAGCAGTGGTTAGAGACACTATAATGAAGAAGACTTCTATTTCAGATGTCTCTATAGCTTGTGAGTTCCCAAATATCTTTCTTGATGAGTTACTAGGATTACCACCTCATAAAAAGATTAAATTCTGTATCGATGTGGTTCTTGACACAACTCTTATTTCGATGCCACCTTATAGAATGGCTCTTGTAGAGTTAAATGAGTTAAAGGAGTAGTTGCAAGAGTTGTTAGACAAGGATTTTATCAAACCCAAGACTTCTCCTTAGGGTACTAGTCCTGTTTATAGAGAAGAAGGACGATACACTCAGATTATGCATTGATTATAGAGAGCTAAATAAGGTGATTATTAAGAATAAATATCCTCTTCTGAGGATAGATGATTTGTTTGATCAGCTTCAAGCTGCTTAACTCTTTTACAAGATTGATTTGAGATCAGACTATCATCAGTTATGGATCAGAGAAGCCAATGTTCTTAAAATTGCATTTCATACTAGATATGGCCACTATAAGTTTCTAGTAATGTCATTTAGATTGACTAATGCCCCAACTGCTTTCATTTTTCCTGATGAACAGGATATTCAAACCATATATGGATCAGTTTGTGGTAGTCTTCATTGATAATATACTGGCGTATTCGAAGAGTATGGAGGAACATGTATATCACTTGAGGATAATACTATAGACACTAAGAGAATATCAGCTTTATGCTAAATTCTCAAAGTGTGATTTCTAGACTGAGAGTGTAGCATTTCTTGGTCATATGGTGACTAAACATGGTATTCAGGTTAATCCCTAGAAGATTGAAACAATATTTGAGTGGCCCAAACCAATGAAAATCATTGAGATTTTGAGTTTTCTAGGTTTAGTTGGGTATTATAAGAGGTTCGTTCAATATTTCTCATAAATTACAACACCTATGACCCGCCTAACTCATAAAAAATGTGAAGTTTGAGTGGTTAGATGCTTATGAGAATAGTTTTTAGTTGTTAAAGGAGAAATTAACCATAGCTCCAATGCTAACCTTGCTAAATGGAGAAGACAAGTTCACTGTTTATTATGATACTTCCAGAGTTGGTCTAGGTTGTATGTTGATGCAGAATGGTAGGGTAGTTGCATATGCTTCCAGGTAGTTGAAGAAGCATGAATAGAATTATCCTACTCATGACCTAAAGATGGTAGCAATGATCTTTGCTCTCAAGATCTGGAGACACTACTTATATGGAGTAACTTGTGAGATCTTCATAGATCATAAGAGCTTTAAGTACATTTTTTAGTAAAGGAATATGAACTTAAGATAGAGGAGATGGTTAGAACTTTTGAAGAATTATGACTACAATATTCTTTATCATCTAGGCAAGGAGAATATGGTAGCAAATGCCTTAAGTAGAAAATCCTTAGGTAGTCTTACTCACATTAGTGTGGAGAGGAGACATTTTATCAAAAAGTTGCACCAGTTAGTGGATTAAGGGTCAATGATGAAGATAAGCATATTAGGAGGATTGTTGGCATAATTCAGAGTCAGATCAATACTGAGGGATATAATCAAGGCAGCTCAAAGCTGAGATCCTATTTTGGTTGAACTTGAGGAAAATGTATGCGCAGGAAAATTCACTAATTTTGTACTAAATGAAAAAGGTGTTTTATAGATCAGTGGAAGACTATGTATGCTTGATGTGGATAACATGAGAGAGAAGATCCTAGAAGAAGCACATTTTACAGCTTATAGTGTATATCCAGGTGCTACTAAGATGTACTATAGCACAAGGGATCTATACTGGTGGGATGGTATGAAGAAGGATATAGCTGATTTAGTTGCTAAGTGCTTAACTTGTCAGCAGGTGAAAGCTGAACATCATAAGTCTTTTGGGAAGCTTTAGTCTTTTCTTATTCCTGAGTGGAAATGGGAGAGAGTTACTATGGATTTTGTGGTAGGGTTACCTCATTCAAGGGATGGATAAGATTCCATCTGGGTAATTATGGACAAGTTAACCAAATCAGCTCACTTTCTGCCAGTTAAAGCTACTTTTTTTATAGCAAAGTTAGCCAAACTATATGTTAAGCATATTGTATGCTTACATGGAGTACTTGTGTCCATCGTGTCTGATATAGTATCTGTGTTCACCTCTTAATTTTAGTAGAAGTTGTAAGAAGCTATAAGCACTAGACTTGACTTTAGTACTATTTTTCTCCTCAAACAGATAGTCAGACTGAGAGGATGATCTAGATACTTGAAGATATATTGAGAATGTGTGTGATGGATCTTGGAGGTAGTTGAGATGATCATTTACCATTGGTAGAGTTTGCTTACAATAACAACTACCACATTAGTATTGAAATGGCATCATATGAGGCTTTGTATGGGAGGAAGTATAGATCCCCTCTATGTTTAAATGAAGTGGGAGAGAGATAGCTTACTAGACTTGAGATTATCTATGATGCAATTGAGAAAGTTGCTTTGAGCATGAGAAGATTAAAAACCACAGCTAATAGACAGAAGAGCCATGTGGATTCAAACTGCAGAGATTTTGAGTTTCAGGTTAGGGATTACATATTTCTGAATGTGTCACTGATGAAGGGTGTGATGAGATTTGGCAAGAAGGAAAAATTAGCATCGAGATATAATGGACCATTTGAGATTCTAGAGAGAGTTGGCATGGTTTCATATCGATTGGCTTTGCCTCTAATTTGTCACAAGTGTATCTAGTGTTCTATATCTCGATGCTGAAGAAGTATATTTCAAGCCCTTCACATGTGTTACAGTCCTAGAGTGTGGAAGTGAACGAAGATCCGATGTACAAGGAAGAACTAATAATGATTATGGATTCTCAAGTTTGTCAACTAGGTTCAAAATGGATCTCGATGGTCAAAGTATTGTGGAGGAACAACAACTCAAAAAAGTAAATGTGGGAGATAGAAGCTGAGATGTGAACAACGTACCCTTATCTTTTTCCTCAATGATTTCATGTATTCCTTTATTTTATTTTGAAAATTCGAGGACAAATTTTTATAAGGAGGGAAGAATGTTATAACCCGATATTTTATAATTTATTAAATTAAATTATAAGATATGCAGTGTTAATAAATATTTTTATTAATGATTATTTTAATATTTTATTATTATTTATTATTTAATATTATTAATATTATTTTGGGGATTAATTAGTTTTAATTAAGATTTGATTATTTATTTGCTTATTATTATTATTTGTGGTATACTTTTAATAAATTTAAATTAATTATTGTATATATATGTGTATTGTGTGGTGTTAAAAATATGTGTGTGTGTGTGTGTGTGTGTGTGTGTGTGTGTATATATATATATATATATATTTAAAAAAAGACAAAAGCATATTTCTTTTCAGTTTCCACCAGCCGTCGTTCTATTCACCACCATCACGCGATCATCACCTCTTCTTCTTCTTCCCACCTATCGTCGTTTTGCTCACCACCATCACACGATCATCACCTCCCCTCTTCCTTTCTCTTTCTGCCATTGACATAACTTCTTCCTCCTGTGTTTTCATCAAACATAGTAGCTACATAGTGACGCTGGTGACAATTTTTTGGTGGCTTGAGCTCATGATTTCGGGCTTGTTCAACTCCTCTCGGTCCGAGCAAGCTTAATCTTCGATCGTTTCAAGTTTAGGACATCCGGTGATTCCTATAAACTCAAGTTTAGTTTAGGTCAATTTAGTTTTTTATTTTTATTGAGATTGAATTTTTTTGATTCATGCATAATCCCTTTAGAAATGTTGTTGTATACATCAAAAGCTATCTAAATATATATATATATATATATATATATATATATATATATATATATATATATTTTTTTTTTTTTTGAATTATTTGAAGATTCTTGGATTTTTGTTTCGGTGAGACACTATTCTGGTGACCTGCGTCGGAAAAGTTGTAATATTTTTAGAAAATTCCTTGAGTTATTTAGAACATGGTTTGTGAACGAAATTTGGTGAAATTTATTTTAGATATTTAGTTATGAATTTATTTAGTTTATGTATAAAATTGTATGTTTGAAAAATAAGGTAAATTTTATTAATTCTATGGTTTTTATTGAAAATAATGCTAATTAGTATATTTAATATAAACATTAAGCTTTAGAAATGAGAAAATAGATTTTTACGAATTTATAGTCATTTTGGTTAATTTTTGGAAAATATTTAATATTATGGTAATTTTTGAAAATAAATTTGAATAATAACTTTAATTATTATTTTTAAACTTAAATAAGTATTTAGATATTTTTATTATATAATTGAGTATTTTAAATAATAATTGGTAATTTATGCTAATTAATTTTAAAAATTTGATAAATTGGATTTTAATATCTATTTTGGAAAATTAAACATATTTTATGCTTTTATTATCTATAAAAATTGATTTTTGGTATTTAATTGAAATTTTATAATTTTGGTGATTTTTAGTAATTATTATTATTATTTGGAATTATTGTTGGAATTGGTTCTTAGTTGGGCAATATTTACAGTTTAGAGGCCCAACCCAAGGTTTGGTGGTGTGAATTATTTAGAAGTGATTTTTCTGTACATGATCAACTTTGCTTTTAATAGAGAGATATCCATTTTACAAGGAAAACTTAGCCGAATTTTAGATAGATTTCTCATAAAACATTACAAACGGTTCAAGTCTAGTTTTGAAATTTTGCATGAGTCGTGTCTAGATCGAGTCATTCTTAGAATTCTAGAATTATTAAATTAGAAATTTATTTTTAATAAGTATTATTATTATTATTTTCTTTAGCTTCGCCAAAACCGAGGTCTTCAGGACTAGACCAATCGGGCCACTCTCATGGAGCACACTTAACTTTTGTGTGTGTGTGTGTCTATATATATATATATATATATAACATAGAATAAATATTTTGTGAGCATCCATGATTCAAATAATTTGAATTTAAATATGAATTATTTATTTAAATGCTTATATTTATATTTTGTATATATTTGGTATATAAACAGTATATTGTTTGATGAATGGATACTACCATGTTTTTAATTATGCATTTAATTATTTTAATATTTATAAGAATGATTTGAAGGATAGTTGTAGAACGTGCCACCTAATGGGCTACGCTAAGACTGTTGCGTGACAGTATGGTAGATTTTAGGCTAAAACTTTTGATTATTTGATTATGAAATCAAATATTAGGATTAATGGATATTAAAAAGGGTGATTGTGGATCCTCGGTTGACCTAGTGTACTCGGGGTCAGTCATGCCACTAGTGAGATTACAGATTTTCAGTTGACTTAATGTACTCGGGGCCAGTCTACTACCTTAAGTTGGATAAATAAATATTTAGAGTTATGGATACCGGTTGGTTATTAGTTATGTGATCGAGGTTGTAGACTATTTAGGATTGTGCTCTGATCCTCCACTTAAAAATTTGTCTATATTTATTATTGCATTGAAAAAGTGATTTTTGGCATGTGCATGAGATGCATTTATATTACATTATATAAATATAAATATATTATTATATTGATGCTTGAGTGTTTGCATTTTATAGTGCACATATATATATAATAATAATTCACTCAGTGAGGTTTGACCCCCTCAATTTCTTTTTCAAGACATTCTACTTTGTCAGACTTCAGTAGTAAACCTTTTCGCCGGTCTTTTTCAGCTCCGGCTAGATTATGTAATTTTTATATATAAACTTTTATTCATATTCTAGAAGCTCCAGTAGTAGTACTCGAGTGATGTAGTGTTTAGTATTGTTTTATAATGGAGATTTGTATTTGAAGGATTTTGTATGTTATATTTTAATATATGATATGAAAACTCATTTAATATTATTTTAAGTTTTAAATTTTTTGATATTCTTATATTATATTTGTGCATGTTTTTATTTTTAAGACTTGTTACAGGTTCCGGATTCTAAAAAATTCTCGTTTCTTAACGCTAGTCATAACTCCCCTGTTTGGTCATGACAATATAAAACAATCTTTTTTTAATGTTAGAAATCCTTTTTAATAAAAATTCAATTTCTATTCCTAAAAATCCTATTCTATAATGTATTTCTCTCGTAGAATTTGAATTTGCTAAATATATACTTCGAATTTTTTGGTTCATAGTATTATTTGTTTAAAGCCTAGTTGCATTTATAATCTACTTGGTGGCCAAGTCAAGTAAATTCTTCCTTGGAAGGATTTGGCTCTTTTATAAGACGGGAACGGTTCTTTCCTATTGAAGAGAATTCTTAATTATTAGGATATTTTGTTCCTCTATAAATATGGACAAAGTTATATATGTTTGATGTGCTGAAAATGTACTAGAGGCACCATCAGATGTTTTAAGTTTAAAATGTACTAGACAAGTTAATTTCTTTGGGTAAGTGAGGTTATTTGGATATAATTGCGTTCAAGGGCATCACCATGTTAGTTTCTTATGCTCTTGTTTTGGTGTAGTTATTTTGTTGTTTCCTTCACCTATGCATGTAGACTTATGTTGAACCACGTTAAATTGATGTGTTTTGTGTATGTTCTTTATCATTGTCATATTTGTTTATTATATCAAATAATTTTTAGTCCTTATGTGCTTTTGTAAAGACTAAATTTCCTAACATAATTTCAACTGTCTTTCACTTTTTCTACTTTTATCTATCCATATACAATCTACAAAAATTGAATGTTTTGAATAAATTTTGGATCTTTTAGAGAGGTCACTAATTTAATTTTCCATGTAAATTCCTATGGCTATGCCCTAAGTGGAGCAATGGTCAATTGCACCAACAGGAAGTGATTTTTTTGAATTTTTTTTCTCTATTATATCAAAGAATTGTTTGGATGATTAATGCATATATTGTTTCTCTCCGCCATTAGATTGATCCTTATTGTCATATTATGTTGCTCCAATATGACTCAGAGATCACAGCTTTTAGTATAGGCCTTTTTGGCTTTTTGAACCATAAAGGATGTTGCAAAGTCTTGGGATAATTTCGTATTCTATCTAAAACTTCACTGTTCACTTCAACAAAGTAGCATTATTGTGCAAAAACTTAAAACAAGTCTTGATGTACAATGTAGCATTTGTACACTATAGGCTCATACTGGAAATAAAATCAAAACACACTATAGAGTAAATGGCGTTGCTGCTTTTGGTTCCTTTGTTAATTTATTCAAACACCTCCCTATAATATACATCTTTTGTCTATATTTTTACATCTTTTATTTAGTCTGCTACGTTCTTTGGAATGGAAATATATTTAGTTCCAAGAACATTATATTTCATTGTTGGGATTATAAGAGTTCACAATATGTGGCTCAAGGTTGCCATTCATGAAGTTATGGAGCAGTAAATAATATCCATTACAAAAGCAAGAACAATAAATGTTCTCAATTTTAGAACATCAGTGCTTGTAGCTACAAACCCTCCATCTGGGCGCTATGATGACTTTAAGGTAGTAGCTTTGAACTTGTGGGCTGTAACTATATTTTCTATTTGTATTTTTATCAGTTTCTTCAAAGTATAGTTGTGGATTAAAAACAGGCACGCTCATTAATCACCAACCCACCCCCCATTTTCTAAGATTTTTTTTAACAAAAAGAGGTAGGTATACCATTAGGACTCGGAGATTTATGAGGTCCCATACTCGTCATGGCTTGGGTAACTTCATCCTTAGAGAAAGGATGTTTTAGAGAATTCACAAGATCTTTACTTAACCTAGCAAAGTAACTAAAAGGAAAAGCCATCCTTAGTCTCAGCAGTATACAAGTTGTGAAAGAAATTCAATGCCATAAGTCACCCAATCATTCTTAAGTTATGCCACGTTACCGCTATGCTTTTTAATAATAGTTGCCGTATTAAAAAAAACCAAGTATTCCAAAAGGCTCAGGATCCACCTAATCCAAGTCTGTGAATGGGCCAGTCCAAAGGTAGATCCAAGCAAGCAGCTGCTACTAAGGACATATCGTCATTTATGGTTAATATTATGGGTAGGAGATGAGAGAAGAGGCAATGCATAATCCAAATCTTATTGGATTGGCTGTTAATATTGAAGGAAGTAATATGAATGTTTTGAACTCATTTTGAATTTCTATACCCTCTAGTACCTTCGGATGAGGATTAGCACACCTTTGTATGATTAGCAGTAAGGTGACTGGTGATGAGCAAGGATGCCAACTTTTGTTGGAATTATTTTCTCTTCTTTGTAGATTTATAATGAATCTGTTGACGTGGAATTGTTAAGAAGCACCTTCAGTTGCATTTATGTGGACTTTAAAAGACTTGATCGTCATGCATAAGCCTTTGATGATAGGTTTACTTGAAACTAAAGTTAGTGGTGGGCATGATATCCTACTTGTAAAAAGCTAAAATATCCCAATTGGGTGAGGTTGGAAGCTGTTGGTTTTAGTGGACGTGTTTAGTTATTTTAGAAAGATAAGGTTAAGTTGAAAGTTATTATAACTCATCCCTAGTTTATTATTTCTTGAATTTGCAGTTATGGTAGTGTCTTTTGGGTTTTAGTAGTTGACTACGACAATCCTGATCAGAGACGTATAAAGATCTTATGGAATGACCAATTGAGACAGAAGATGTATTTTAATGATCCTTGGCTTGTATCAAGGGATTTTAGTGCAGTGTGTAACCCTAAAGAGCTTAGTGATCACTCAAAATATTCAATTTACAAGAGTATTAAGATTATAAACTGAAATTTTAATCAGAACGTAATTGATTTGGGTTTTCAAGATCTTTGTTCTTATGGTATCGTGAATATGGAGAGGATTTTAGAAGAGGTTCTAGGCTTGATAGAGCTCTTTGTGACATGGAATGAAGACATCAGTTCCAAGAAGCCAAGGTGTGTCACCTCCCTCAAATGCATTCTGATCACCATTTTCTTCTAATTAGCCTTCAAGAGCCTTTGGAATGCAGAGTTCAGCATAGTTTTAGACTTTTAACAGTTTAGTTTGCTCATAAACAGTTTGGTAAGGAGGTAAAGGATAACTAGACTCATGTTGATGATTTGCAAACAAAGTTGGATTGTTTAACTAGATGGCTCAATAATTGGAATATGCATACTTTTGCTAATATTTTCTATCACAAAAGAATAGAGAGAAAGAGAGAGTAGATATTATATAACTATTTGTTTCATATATGAAAAATAAGCTAAAAATATATAAAAATAAACCAACAATATACGAAAAATAAACTAAAAGTAAATAAAAAAAATTTTAAGTTTCATGCTATTGGATTTTAATTCCAATCATGATGAATAAAACTGGTAACATAGCAACCATGAGAATATCTATAATAAAATAAATTATAACCACAAGGATAAAATATTTAATCAAATATAATAAAAAATATATAATGAGATTATTTAATATTCTTTATAAAGCTGAATAAAAGTCTAAGAGATTATTTCATATATGAAAAATAAACAGAAATTATATGTAAAATAAACCAAGAGTAAGTGAAAAATAAATAAAAAATATTTAAAATTCAATGAAACTAAAATATCAAATACATTTTTATAAAACGAGAGACATTTAATGCATGTCTTCCCATTATAATATATTATTTTTATTTAGAAATAAATATCTTTGGATATATAAATAGTTAAACAAATTATGAAAATTTTTAAATTTTTTCACTAAGTTAAATAAAAGTGTAAGAGATTCATACATAGAAAATAAATCAAAAGCATACGAAAAACAATAATTATATTCATAACTTTTTTGGTTAATGAAAATATATAAACAATGTGATCATTTCTATAAATTATTAAAATTTAATTATTAAATAATCTTTATTTTTATTCAAAATTCATAAACCGAATCACATAAAAGGAACAATCAAAAGTAAAAATACATCCTAAACACAAATAAAGTTAAATAAGTTTGAGAGATAGTTTCATATACAAAAAATAAATAAATAAACAATAAAATAAGTTTTGTTAGAAATTGGTTTTTAATAATGATTGTAGTAAAAATATTATATCGTAAACGTAAAATATATGAAAATATTCTATATTATATTTCACTAATTTATAATTTAAAATTTGTTAAAACTATATTTTTAAGTATCATTTTTATCTTTGACTAATTTATAATTTTAAATTTATTAAAACTATTTGATTAATTATTTTAATGAATTATAGTTGTACAGGAGTGCAACTGGTTTATATGTGGAACTTGGAATCCCCACCAACCAATCCTTTGATAGCTTATATTGTTAACATCAAATTTGCCCAAACTAAAGGAAACAAAGCAAAACAAAGTCATCCTATAAGCAGTACAAAGTCATCCTATCTGAAAAGTACGATTCGAATCCCGTCTTTCCATCTATCTCTGCATTTCAAAATAAATTATTAACATTTTTAATTATGAATCCCTCCCTCATTCTTTCTTTTTTTTTTCAACCCCAACCCTCTAGTTTCTATTCAATTTACAAGTTTACTTAATACCCTTTTGAAAGAATTAATCTTTATTTGTTATCCCTTTTGTTCATTTCATGATTTTTATTCGAGGTTACTGCTAAAAGTCTTGATTTTGAGATAGGTTTCATGAGTTTTTGAACTTTACTTCAAGGGCTTATTGGGTGTTCAAAAAAGACTTGGTCTTTATCTATGTTTTCAAAATAATAAAGAATCAAGCCGATTTTGGGTTGCCTGGATCTAATTCTAAGGTTGGTTTTCATATTCCATGGTGCTTGCTTTTGTTTGAATTCCTCTTTCATGACGTCTCTGTTTCAATTTGATTATAAATTATGTATATATATGTTTGTTTACTTTTGGGTTGGCTTTAAGTAGGGTGAGCACAGTCCGGTGTAGTTTGAAAAATGTGATTCTCCGTAATTGCTCCAAAATATTTGGGACTTGAAAATTAAGACTTCGAAATTGCTTCAATTTTTTTATTTAGTTCAGTTCAAAAATTAAAATTTTCGATTTAATTTGGTTTGGGGATCGATTCATCTTCAATTTAAAAAATAAATAAATATAGTATTCAAATTGAACTATTAAACTATGACCTATTTTATAATTTTATCATAAAATTAAATGCTTTTTATAGTTTTATTTATCATTATTTTTTACTAATTGTAATATCCCAAGTTTTTAAATAATTTTAAACTGCATCGGGATATGCAGTGTTAATAATTTTTATAGATATTTATGATATTTTTTATGAGTTTGTTATTTATTAAAGCTATTTTTAATTGTTTTATATTATTTTAAGAGATTTACGTAAAATTTTTTCAGAAATTGTATTTTTAGGGAAATTAAAACATAAATAATTTAATATTAATTATTTGAAATAGTTTTACGAATTTGCATGAGTTTATGCATAATTTTAAAGTGTCAAATAAAATACATATTTGTACGTGCATTTACTTAAATAGGGTTTATTTTTAATTAAATTTATATCATATTATATAGTTTTAATTGTGTTATATATATGTATATGTATGTAACATTATTATTTTATCATGAGGGTGAATAAATATCTTTAATATAATAATATAATATTATAATAATTAAAGTTACTTATATATATATATATATATATATATATATATACAAAATAATGAAAGTTGTCAAATTTACCAAAACTGCCATTATATATATATATATATATACAAAATAATGAAAGTTGTCAAATTTACCAAAACTGCCATTGACTTCTCTCCCTCACAACCCGACGCCGTCCTTGCCATTGTCGCCACTGTCAAGCTTTACCATCACCAGCGGAGTGCCTCTTAGCCAACCACCACCTTCCCAAGCTCCCTCCGCCACCCTTTCCTCCCATTTCCGGCGTGTTTTGGTCGAAATATCCAAAAGAAACCGAAAATTGATCCTACCGTCGATCAAGCCGTTTTCGGCCACCAAAATCGACGACACCAGTCTCTATCTTCTCCTTGAGCTCCGGTGAGTCCATTTCCAAGTTTTTTTTCACTTGAAACAGTCTAGATTTCCCTAGGTTTTGATTTTACATTTTCGGCCACTTTGAGTTTTTGAATTTTTTGAGCTTTAATTTGAATGATTCATGCAAACTACCTTTACCAACTTTATTCCTAGTAGCTTAATATACATTCTAGAATTTTTGTGGAATTTTTGGGAATTATTTTGATTTTTGTGAATTTTTTATTATTTTATTAATATCTTCAAATTTTTGAAAATTAATTAATTAAATTATGAAATTGTGTTTCATGGTGATTATAGGTGTTGAAATGCATTTTAGAAATTTATTTGTAATTTTTTTGAATTTTATATATTTATTTTGAATTTATTTAGTTTATGTAATTTTGGAAAATTAGGTTAATTATGTGTTTTATTGAAATTAATTGGTTAATTGAGTATATTTATTGATATTATTGAGTTATATGTTGAGAAAATTAATTTTGAGTGATTATACTATTTTTGGTGAATTTTTTATTAATTTTAGGGAATTTACGTAACTAGGGGTATTTTGGTAAATTGACACTAAATTGGATAAAAATGTAATTAAATTGGTTTTAATATTTATTTAAGGTATAAAAATGTTTTCTAAAAATTATTTAGCATTTTTAAATAATTAAAACTATTTTTCGTAAATTATTTTCAAATTATATATAATATATGATTTTTCTAAATAAATGGGTTTTTTACCTATTTTTAGTAAGTTTTAGGGTTAATTATGTAATTTGAATTTATAAAATGTATTTTGGTCAATATTTATGAATTTATTGAGAATTACCGATTTTTAATAATATTTTATTAAAATTAGGGTTTTCATGTATTTATCGGTTAAATAAATATTTTTAGCGTTTAAATATCTAATTTGCTAAATTTTGAGTATTAAAGGGCATTTTTGATATTTATGTAATTATTCTGTGAATTGTGAACCTCGGTCGGTGAATTGTAGTTTGGAGTCCGACCGAGGAGTTGTGAATTATGTTATTTCGAAATGTATTTTCTTTGCAGGACCGACTCTATTCTTTGAGTAGAGAGATGTCCATTTTACAGGGGAAGTTCTGCCGGATTTTTGGTAGAATTCTCATAAAACGTGATTATAATATCTCGAGTTTTTAAATTATTTTAAACTGCATCGGGATATGCAGTGTTAATAATTTTTATACATATTTCTGATATTTTTATGAGTTTGTTATTTATTAAAGCTAATTTTAATTATTTTATATTATTTTGAGTACTTTACGTTAAAATTTTCCCAGAAATTATATTTTCGGGGAAATTAAGACATAAATAATTTAATATTAATTATTTTGACTAGTTTTACGAATTTGCATGAACTCATACATAATTTTTAAGTGCTAAATAAAATGTATGTATGTGTATTTATTTAAATTACATTAGGGTTTAATTAATTACCTTAATTTTTATTATTTAGTTTTAATATTATTTAATTAATTATAAGTGTATAAATTATTAAAATATATTAAAATATATGTGTGGTGAGTATTAAATGTGTGTGAGATTTTATATTATTATAATATATGGTTTGGATATATATATATATATATATATATATATACACACACACACACACACACACGTATATACTTAATTTTTAATCAAAATAAAAAAGTTTGCATTATTTACGATTATGCCACTTGGTGTTCTCCTTCATCCCCGATCGCCATTCCTCCATTTTCGGTCGTTCCAAGCTGGTTTTCTTGCCGTCAGTGTGCCTTTCATCCTTCCTCCTCCACCGCCAGCCTTTCCTGACACCTGAAGCTCCCTATTTCAGCATGTTTTGGCCGGAAAAGCAAAGAGAAGTCGAAACTCAATCAAGCTCCAATCGACGTGATTCCGGCCACCAAACTCGACGCCACCAGTCTCTATCTTCTCCTTGAGCTCCAGTGAGTGTGATTCCAAGCTTTGTTTCACTTAAAATGGTTTATATTTTCCTAGGTTTCAATTTCTCAATTTCGGCCTATTAGGGTTTCAAATTTTTTTTAGCTTCAATTTGGTTGATTCATGAAAAACCCTTCACAAACTTTGATCCTTGTAGCTTAATCTACATGTGGTAATTTTTGTAGAATTTTTTGAATTTATTTTGATTTTTGGGTATTTTTTATTATTTTATTCATAT
Source organism: Mallotus nudiflorus (assembly GCA_947683625.1). Classification (NCBI taxonomy): domain Eukaryota; kingdom Viridiplantae; phylum Streptophyta; class Magnoliopsida; order Malpighiales; family Euphorbiaceae; genus Mallotus; species Mallotus nudiflorus. Next base: position 38,599 of record CANTUR010001260.1, read on the forward strand.
TTTGTAATTTTCGAAAATAAATTAATTAAATTATGAAATTGTGTTTTATAGTAATTATAGGTGTTGAAATGCATTTTAGAAATTTATTTGTAATTTTTTTTGAATTTTATATATTTATTTTGAATTTATTTAAGTTTATGTAAATTTGGAAAATAGGGTTAATTATGTGTTTAATTGAAATTAATTGGTTAATTGAGTATAATTATTGAATTATATGTTGAGAAAATTAATTTTTGAGTAATTATAGTGAATTTATATATATATATATGGGTATTTTGGTAATTTGACACTAAATTGGTTAAAAATGTAATTAAATTCATTTTAATAGTTATTTAAGGTATAAAAATGATTTCTATAAATTATTTAGTATTTTTAACTAATTAAAACTATTTTTCATAAATTATTTTCAAATTATATATATAATATATGATTTTTCTAAATAAATAAGTTTTTATCGATTTTTAATGTGTTTTAGGAGTAATTAAATAATTTGGATTGAATAAATGTATTTTTATTATATAAGGGCATTTTCGATATTTCTATAGTTGTAATATCCCGTGTTTTTAAATATTTTAATACTGCATCGGGATATGCAATGTTAATAATTATGTATATATATTATGATATTTTTACGAGTTGATATGTATTTAAAACCTATTTTAATTATTATGTATTATTTTAAGTGCTTTACGTAAAATTTTCCCGGGACTTGCATTTTCAGAGAAATTTTCACGTAAATAATTTACTACTAATTATTTTAAATAGATTTACGGACTTGCATGAACTCATATATATTTTTAAAATACTAAATAACGTATGTTTGTGTAATTATTTATTTAATTAGGGTTTAATTAATATTACCCTAATATTTTATTAATTGTTTATTTATTTTAATATTATTTAATTATTTTTAGGTGTATTAAATTTTTAAAATATTAAATTTTATGTGTGTGGTGTATATTTAATGTGTGTGATTTTATATTATTTTAATATATAGTGTAAAGTATATATATACACATATATACATTTAATATTAACAAAATTATAAAGTTTGGTTTATTTACGGAATTGCCACCCAAACTCCTTCTTCCCCGATCACCTTCCCCACGCAAATCCGGCCACTGCCATCCTGTTTCCTTGCCATTGGTGTGCCGTCCAGCATGCCACCTCCTTCCTCAGCCTTCCCCGTCGCCTGTTGCAACTGTTTCTGACGTCTGGAAGTCGTTTTTGGCCGGAAAGCCAAAAGTGGGAGCTAACGTCGTTCACGATGATTCTGACCACCATTTTTGACACCGCCAGTCTCTTTCTTCTTCTTGAGCTCCGGTGAGTGTGATTCCAAGCTTTGTTTCACTTAAAATGGTCTTGATTTGCTTAGGTTTCTATTTTTTAATTTCGGCCATTTTAGGGTTTTTGATTTTTTGAACTTTGAATTGTTTGATTCATGGAAAATTCCTTCACAAATGTTGTTCCCATTAGCTTAATCTACATTTTTGAAATTTTTTTGGAATTTTTGGGAATTATTTTGATTTTTGGGTATTTTTTAATATTTTAATATTATTTTCTAATTTTCGGAAATTAATTAAATAAATTATGAAATTGTGTTTTATGATAAATATAGGTGTTGAAATGAATTATAGAAATTTATTTGGAATTTTTATGAATTTCTATGTATTTATTTTGAATTATTTAGGTTTATGTAATTTTGGGAAAATTAGGTTAATTATGTTTTTAATTGAAATTAATTGGTTAATTGAGTTTAATTATTGATATTATTGATAAATATGTGGATAAAATTAATTTTGGATAATTATACTATTTTTGGTGAATTTTTGGAGTAATTTTAGTATATTTATATATATAGGGGTATTTTGGTAATTTTACACAAAATTGGCTAAAAATGTAATTAAATTGGTTTTAATAGTTATTTAAGGTATAAAAATGATTTCTACAAATTATTTAGTATTTTTAATTGATTAAAACTATTTTTCGTGAATTATTTTCAATTATATATATAATATACGATTTTTCTAATAAAATGAGTTTTTATCGATTTTTTACTGTGTTTTAAGGTTAATTACGTAATTTCTATTTATTAAATGTATTTCTGTGACATAAGGGTATTTTTGGTATTTTCATAAATATTCTGTGATTGTGGACCCCGGTCGATAGACTATAGTTTGGAGTCCGACCGAGGGGTTGTGGATGAGTTATTGTGCCTATTTTTCGAAGTGTATTTCTTTGCAGGGCTGGCTCTACTCTTTGCGTATAGAGATGTCCATTTTACAGGGGAGGTTCTGTCGAATTTTTGGTAGAATTCTCGTAAAACGTGATGTCCGGTCGAACCCTAATTCTGTTTCTGTGGCTAATGTTCCAGATCGAGTTCCTAGAATTTTCTATTAGGTTATTTCTGATGTCTGTTATTTATTGTTTGTTTAATTGCACCGAGATCGAGGCCTGGTGGACCAGACCCGTCGGACCCATCTCGAGGAGCGCACTAAGTGTGAGTTACTATTCTATATATATATATGTTTTAGGGTGCATGATTTACAAATGTATGTATTATTTTGGCTAAATATGCATAAATAATTTGATTAGTATTTAAGTTTATTTTTGGTTTATTTTTGGTATATATTAAATTATATGCATGCTTTATTAACCATTTATGTTTAAAATGTTTTTGAATATTTTTCTAGCTTATTTTGCTATTATATTAGACTTGATTGACGTATATATACTCGAAATATACTTGGTTTACTTTTGGTATATTTTCAGTATATATATGGTTTATATTGTTATTTTATTTAAATTCATGCATCATTTATTTTTATGAATGAATGTTTTATACTTTAATGAAGGATATCAATAGAACGTGCTACCTAGTGGACAGCACTAGGACCAAGTACGTACTGGTACACTTATAGCATTTAGGCTATATTACTAACCATTTGTGGATATTGATTGGATATGATTATTTGATGTGTGATATGATTTGGGAGTGTGATTGTTGGAGCTCGGTTGACCAAGTGTCTCGGGGCCAATCACACTAACAGTCAGACTGCTGGAGCTCGATTGACTTAGTGTCTCGGGGCCAGTCTACTATCTAAATGGAATAAGTGAATATTTTGGAATAAGTGAGCTTGTATGGCTAGAGTGTTGTCTAACACTATTTTAAGGTTGCGATATTCTAGGGTTCTATTCGATCCTTCATAAACTATGATTTTTAATAAAATATATAAAATGATTTTATTGCATCTGTATGTAATTGCTTGTATATATACATATTATATATATACTTTTGATTGTGTGCATTGGCATTTAGTATGCATGTATATATATTAAGTAATTCACTCAGTGAGGTCTGACTCCCCTCTGTTGACCATTTTTCAGGAGAGTCATCATCTTCAGACCTCAGTAGTAGGCCTATACACCAGATCTCTTCCGCCCCGGCTTCTTTATGTAAACTGTTTATCTGAGTCTTGAGTTTTATTTTATAATCTAGACACTATAGTAGTTGTAGATAAATTATGGGTTTTATGTATTATATTTGTGTGAGCTATGTATTTTAAGAATTTGAACTGAAACTTGTATTAAAGGAGTTATTTATATATGAGATGAGGATTTGATTTAAATACCATGGTGGATTATTATTTTTATATTTATGATTTTATTCCGCTGCACAGTATTTTATTTAAGTGTGATATTATTATTATTATTATTATTATTATTATTATTATTATTATTATTATTATTATTATTATTATTATTATTATTATTATATGTTTTTTTTATTTTTAGGCTTGCTACGGGTTCCGGATTCGAAAGAATTCCCGTTCCCTAGCGCCGGTCATGGCCCCTGTTTTGGGTTGTGACAATAGTGTTTTGTGAATTATGGACCTCGGTCGGTAAATTGTAGTTTGGAGTCTGACCGAGGGATTGTGGTTGTGAATTCTGTGTCCATTTTTGAAGTGTGTTTCTTTGCAGGATCGGCTCTACTCTTTGAGTAGAGAGATGTCCATTTTACAGAGGAGGTTCTGCCGAATTTTCAGTAGAATTCTCATAAAACGTGATGTCTGGTCGAATTCTTATTCCAATTCTGTGTCTAATATTCTTAGAGTGAGTCTCTAGAATGTCGATAGACTTATTCTGATTCATGTTGTCATTTGTATGTTTAGTTGCGCCAAGACCGAGGCCTAGTGGAGCAGGCCCACTGAGTTTGTCTCGTGGAGCACTAACATATGAGTTATTATACTGTATATACACGCATTGCATATAAGATGCATGACTTAGGATTTTTCATTTTTATTATATGTTTTAAAAACTAATTTAATTATAATATGATTTGGTTTATTTTTAGTGTATCTTGATATATAAATGTTTGTATATTTCTATATACATTTAATATATCACTGGTATATTTAGAGTTTATTTTTGATATATGTATGTTAGATATTTAGGTTTATGTTTGATATAATTTAATATCTATACACGATTTAAATGTACATCGAATCATAATTATTTTATTTAATGATTAGTGTATTTTAAGTTTATTCTTGAATAATTGCATGTTATATTATAAACCTATACTTAAATTATTTTTAAGTTTATTTTTGATATATTTTCCCAAATAAATGTATGTTTTATTATTAATTGAAACCTAAAACATTAGGGGTATACTTAGGGTTTAATTGTGATAAAGGCATGCTAGAAAATTAGGTTATTTTGATAGAATGTGAATATATGTTAAACCTAAGCACATATTTAAATGAATATTTATATATAAATGTTTTATTAAATGATTTGTGTACTTAGGATGTATCTTTTGTATATTTAGGTATATTTTTGAGAAAATGCATGTTATATTACTGATACGCACTTAATTGTTTTTAATTATTTTAATGGTTTACCTTTAGTATATTTCATATTTTGTTTGACATATATATACCCGAAATATACTGAGTATATTTAGGCATATTTTTGGTATATATATATATATATGGTTGATTTTATTATTATGAATATTGCTCCACATTAATTATTTTTAGAATAAAGATTTATTTTTTTATGAAGGATATCAATAGAACGTGCTTCCTAGTGGGCAGCACTAGGGCCATGTACGTACCGATGCGATAGATAAGGGTTGAGTGAGAATTAATTGTGGTGATTATAATTGATTTAATTGATTTGACTAAGATTAATGGTATGATAGGAAGTGTGATTGCGGGGCTAATCACACTGACAGTTAGACTGCTGGAGCTTGGTTGACTTAGTGTCTCGAGGTCAGTCTACTATCCATAGTGAAATGAATGATCTATTGGGTTAATTGAGATGTGAGGTGACAGATAGTGTGATTGTTGGAGCTTGGTTGACTAAGTGTCTCGGGGCCAATCACACTGACAGCCAGACTGCTAGAGCTCAATCGACTTAGTATCTCGGGGCCAGTCTGCTGTCCAGATTAGAATAAGTGTTCTATTTGGAATCAAGTGAGCCTGTATGGCTAGAGTGATGATGGGGTTGTTTAAGGTTGCTATTATTAGGGTTCTATGAATCCTTCATAAATTAAACTAAACGTTTTCTACATTTAGTATATTTATAAAGGCAGAGTTTGACATTCGTGTGAAATGTGTGTATATACATATATATAAGAATGTTTGATTGTTATGGTTTAGTTTGCATGTATATATAGTATAATAATTCATTCAGTGAGGTCTGACCCCCCTCAATTATTTTTTTCAGGAGATCCCATATCGTCAAACCTTAGTTATAGAGTTACTCTTCGGTGTTCTTCAATCCCGGCTATTTTATGCAAATGTATATTTTGAACTTTGATTTGTATTGTAGAAACTACAGTAATAGTGTATTGTATCGGAAGAGTATTATATTGTTTTGATATTATATACTCTGAAAATTTATATTTGAACACTGTACGATTATGTATTTATGTATGAAAGGATTTGAAGTATTTATTTTATATATTGATTCGAAAAATTTTAATTCTGTCATACTTTTATTTATTTATTGCATGATTTTTATTTTCTAAGGCTTGCTACAGGTTCCCGATTCGAAAGAATTCCTGTTCCCTAGTGCCGGTCATGACTCCTAGTTTGGGTCGTGATAGTGATGTCTGGTCAAATTGTTATTCTAATTCCGTGTCTAGTATTCTAGATCGAGTTTCTAGAAATTTTGATAGAATTATTCTGATTTCCTGTTATCATTTGTTCATTTAGTTGTGCCGAGACCGAGGCCTAGTGGACCAGGCCTGTTGGACCCGTCTCGAGGAGCATAATAACAGTGAGTTGTTATTTTATATATACGTGTTCTAGGATGCATGTTTTAGAAATGCATGTTTTATTTTATAAAATATGCATACATGGTTTAATAATTACTTAGGTTTATTTTGGTATATTTTAAACTATATGCATGTTTAATTAATAAATTATTCTTAAAATGTTTTTAGGTATATTCATGGTTTATTTCTAGTTTATTTTATAAATAAATTGAATTTATTTGACGTGTATAAACCTGAAATATGCCTGGTTTATTTTTGGTATATTTCTAGTATATATATGGTTTATGTTGCTATTTTATTTAATATCATGCATCATTTATTTTATGAATGTATGTTTTATATAATAATGAAGGATATCAATAGAACGTGCTACCTAGTGGGCAGCACTAGGACCGAGTATGTACCAGTACGCTGATAGCATTTAGGCTATAATACTAACCTATTTGCGGATTATGATTGGATTGATTGATTTATCTGATGTGTGATATGATTTGGGAGTGTGATTGCTAGAGCTCGATTAACCAAGTGTCTCGGGGCCAATCACATTGACAGTCAGATTGCTGGAGCTCGGTTGACTTGGTGTCTCGGGGCCAGTCTACTGTCCAAATGGAACAAGTGAATATATTTGAAACAAGTGGGCCTATATGGCTAGAGTGTTGTCTAACACTATTTGAGGTTATGGTTTTCTAGGGCTCTATTTGATCCTTCATAAACAGTGATTTTCAATAAAAATATATAAAATGATTTTGCTGCATATGTGTGTATTTGCTTGTATATATATTTATTATATATACTATTGAATGTGTGCATTGTCATTTAGCTATGCATGTATATATATTATAACAATTCACTCAATGAGGTCTGACTCCCCTTCGTTGACTATTTTTCAGGAAAGTCATCGTCTTCAGACCTCAGTAGCAGACCCATACGCCGGATTTCTTCTACCCCCGACTTTACTATGTAAACTGCTTAACTGAGCTTTATTTTATATTCTAGACACTATAGTAGTTGTAGTCGGTTGTGAGATTTATGTATTATATTCGTGTGAGTTATGTATTTTAAATATTTGAACTGAGTTTTGTATTTAAAAGATATCATTTATATGAGATGAGGATATTCATTTAATTTTATTGGTGGATTATTACTTTAATTTATTTATGATTTTGCTTTCGCTGCAAAATATGTTATTTATGTTATTATTATTATTATTATTTTTTAAGCTTTCTATAGGTTCGAATTCGAAAGAATTCTCGTTCCCTAGCGCCGGCCATGGCTCCTGATTTGGGTTGTGACACTAATATACCATATAATTATTGTAATTTTTTATGAAAAATTAATATAAATAATATATAGCATAAAATAATAACAACAGTACCATAACTATTAAAAAAGTATATTATATTACAATTTTATTAATGATTATGAATTTAAATTTTCAACATAAATTATCTTATAGTATTCTAAAATGCTATTTACTAATTTAATATTAACTTTTTATGATTTAAAATAATTTGATTGAGCCAAAGTTTTTTTAAATAATTAAAATGAGATTATTTTAGATTATATATTAACTTAGTAGGTCCAATATTAATAAACTAAACATAATCATTGCAAATATCTTTATAATAATATTATGCTAATTTTTATAATATCTATGTATGTATAATTCTAATTATATTAAATTATTGATTTTAGTTTCGATTATTCAATTCAGTACAACTTGGAGTGGTTTAGGATAGATCTTAGTTCAGAAAATTTAAATTCTCTACACTTGTCCCAACTAAAATTTTTTAGGACAATTTGATTAATGATCAATAGAAATTTTTAATTTTGAAAATTTTTTACTCAATTTTTTGAAATAGTTTGGATTCTCCAAACCTCATGTTCAGCCCTATCTTCAAAGGATTGGAGAGAAGTCGAATTTATGCTGAATGGGATGACAAACAAGGAAGTGCTTGTAAGCTGATAAAATGAGGGATCTTGATTTTGTGTTGAGGTCTCAAGGTAATTCTTTTTCTATTAATGATGTCCACTTTGTTGATGCTATTGGGTGATTTCCTCGATTTACACTAATCTTCATCCAATTACAAAATTAATACTATTTTTTTCATTTCCAAAATTCAAAATGTAAACACCTGAATTTCGATGTTTTAATGAAATTAATTGGGAATTTAAATGTGAATTTTATCTTAAACTATTTTATTAATGATTAATTTTATTAAATTGGTGTTACTATATATATATATATATATATATATATATATATATATATATATATATATATATATATATATATATATATATATATATATATATATATATATATATATATATATATATATATATATATATATATATATATATGTGGGTGTAATTATTGGTGTGGATTTTTTTTAAATATAATATTCCTAGTGGGTGTATTTTGTATTTTTATAAATAATAATAATAATAATAATAATAATAATAATAAAATATATTTTTTTTCTTTTTCTTTCTTTTCTTCTTCTTCTTCTTCTTCTTCCTCTCCTCCTTCCCACTATTGTCAGATTGCACCACCACTGCCTCACTATCGCCACCACCATGTTGCACCACAATTTTTGGCGTTGCCACCACTTGCAAGTCCTCCCCTCCATTTTTGGCATTGCCACCACTTGCAAGTCCTCCCCTCCATTTTTGGCTAGCTTAGCTTCCCTCTCTGTCCAGTTCTTCAAATGACCAAGATCTTCCTTTAAACATTGGTAAGGATTCCAGCCGTTTCAGGCCGAGCTCAATTTCCTCCTCTCCTCTTAGGCTTTGATTCCCCCAAGGTAATCCATCTAATCATAACTGATTTTCACTTCAATTTTGAGAAATTTGTTCTAGGTTTCAATTTTTTATTTTTTTAATTGAGTTTAGATTCAATTAGTTTTTGTTATTATTGAAATTGGTGTTATAGGCTTTCAAAATTTGTAATTAGATTTAATTTTGGAGATGATTTTCAAAATAGAACTAGGGGCTCAGGTTACTGTTCTGGTATAGTCCCAAGACTAGAAAATATTTTATTTTTTTTAATAAATCCTACTAATTATTTTGAGCAAATTTCGTGAAGAAAATTTATTGAAATTGTGTACCAATTTTTTTATTATTAATTTTTGAATGTTTATGCCAAAATTAAATTTTTGAAAATATAATTATAAATTAGTAATTTTTTTAATTTAAGTAAAGTATTGATAATTATGAAGTTTTATATAGATTTTGAGTAATAATAGCATTAAAATAATTTTTATAATTTATTTTCTATTTTTAGCTAATTAATATTAATTTTTGGAAAATAAGATAATAATAAACTTATTTGTTGTGTTAAAGCTTAAATAAGCTATTTGTCAATTTTTTTTTATATATTTAAGTAATTTAAATAGTTATTTGCAATTAATGTTATTTAATTGTGAAATTTGAATTAAGTATGTTAATGGAGAAATTTAAATATAAGCTAGAAATTTTACTATTTATTGAAAAATAAATATGTTTTTATGTTTCGTTATGAAAATAAATGAATTCGTGGTATTTAAATGAGATTTTTTGATTTTTGGCGATTTTAAAGAAAATTATATTATTTTACTATTTCTATGAATTGTGGTTCTCGGTTGGGCATTTAGTGTAGTTCGGGGGACTCAACCTGAGATTGGTGATTGTGTGAATATTCAAAGTATATTTTCGTGTAGAAACAACTCTACTTTTAGTAGAGAGATGTCTATTTTACATAGGAGACTTTGCTGAATTTTTGGTAGATTTCTCGTAAAATGTAACATTTACCTGTGTCAAATTTCTAGTTTTAATTGACTTTGTATCTTTGGTCCAGTCAGTTTTGTCAATTCTATAGTTTCTATAATTTCAAGAATTTTTGGTTGAGCTTGCTCTAAGGATGACAATCACTTAGATTGAAAAAAGTCGAAAGGCTATTAGAATATTGGTCTAAGTGTTCTTCTAGGTTTTCCACAAAAATAAATACTCCATATATTTTCTTAGAGGGATTTTATATTAAATTGATTTAAGAATTATAAGTAGTTTTTACTTAAATATTATTGTGAAAAGTAAATTATTTTAATGATTATGATTAATTTATTTATTCTTATTTTAAATAGAGGTTTTCACAAATGGTTTTATAAATCAACATGCATTTTATAGAATTAATTCACTCAGTGAGGTCTAATTCCCCTCAACCTATTTTTTTCAAGACCTCACAGTCAGCTTCTTAGTATTCCCTATTTGCGGTGGGTTTGTTCTTCACCGACTACACTATGTATGTTAGATTGATATATGTATTGTATAATTAAATTTTAGACACCGTAATAGTTATCTATGAAACTTGTGTTATTTGTATTCTGAATTGAAATGTTGATGTACTTAAAGAATATTATTATATGTATTTGATATTATGCATTTTATTATTGGTGTATTATTTATTTATTATTAAGTGTATTATGTATATTTTATGAAAATTTTTAAGGCTTACTTTAGGTTTCGGGTACTTTATGTATTCTCATTCCCTAGTGTCGGTTACATACCTTTCGGTTTGGGTCTTGACAAAGTTGGTATTAGAGCCCATGTTTTATTTTGGCTTTAATGATCTTTGAGTTATATTTTTCTTGAACTACTATAGTAATTAGGTTGATAATGTCGATTATTGTCCTTGTTCCTAGAATTTCGTGTTATCTCTTTTTTCATGTTGTGTTTTGAATTCTCCTTTGTTTTTGTTCTTTCAGAATGAGAAAGAAAGCATGGGATGCTCCTACTACAACAACAACGTATGATGAAGATGAGCAATCCATTCAGGATGAGGTTCCTCCCCTTGCTCCTCGATGTAAAGGAAGGGGTACAGGAAGGGGTAGGGGTAGACTTAGAGCAAAAGCATATCAGATGTAAGAATAAGAGTAGCATGTAAGACAATGAGTTCCAAAGGTTAATCCTGTAACTTTTGCAGTTGGTATGGCAAGCATCAACCAAGGCTTAGCAGCTCTAAATCAAGCCATGCCTTTAGTTCAACAGATGTTATAGTAGAGGAATCAGGGGATGTTCGATGTAAATGTAGCATTACTATACTCTATAGTGGGGAGAGTGTCTTTTAATGGCACGAGAGATGCATTAGATTTCCTTAATAATATTGAGGCTAGAACTCGAACAGGTTACATGGACTATAAGCAAATTATAGTGGTGGAGCTATCTGTTTAGGCCACAACTCAAGACTAGTTCATATAGTCCATCCAGCCACGTATGCCTTTGATGTCTTGGTTAGAGTTTAAGGAATAGTTTCTACGGTACTTTTATCTAGCATCGATGATGGATAATTACAGATGGTAGCTATTGCATATAAGCATGCTTTAGGTGTGGACAGATTGGACATCTTGCCATAGGTTGTCCTAACCTTAAGTATCAGTTTTCTTATGCCCATGATCTTTATCTTCAATTGCTTAGCTATTTTAGCAGGTGCATCAGCCTTACTAGGCACCTATGTACCCTCAACAAAGGCTGACTCAGTTTGTGTGCCAGCATGGCCAAGGTTCAGGAGGTAGACATGGGGGTAGACTGAGTGGTAGAGGATTCACTCAATCTTTTAGTTCCTAATAGGTTGGCCATGGGTAGGCTAGGGTGTTCACTCTGACTCCTCAAGATGCTCAGGCATCCAATGCGATGGTAGTAGGTATTCTCTCAGTGTGTTCTTTTGAAGCTAGAGTTTTATTTGATCTTGGTGCATTGCATTCTTTTATGTTGCCTATCTTTACTTCGAGGATGGAGTGGCAAGCATCCAAATTGTTATTTCCTTTATCCATAGCAACTCCACTTAATGATGCATTGGAGATAGACATTTTCTTGCCATCTTGTTTTGTGTTAATGGAAGGTAGAGAGTTACTTGCATATTTGGTGTTGTTGGACGTAATTATTTTGATGTGATATTGGGGATAGACTGGTTAGCTCAACATTATGCCACTCTGGATTGTTAGGCAAAAGAGGTGATTTTTAGAATCCCGAATGATAAAGAGTTTCAGTTCAGATGCGATAAGTGTTCAATGCCTCAAAATCTTATTTCTGCTATCACAACTAGAAAAATGCTTAAAAGGGGATGTAATGTCTATTTAGTTATGGTGAGAGATATGAAGATGGATATGTGGGCAGTTGAGGAGGTGCCTATAGTGTGCGAGTTTCTTGATGTGTTTCCAAAAGAATTACTAGGATTACCACTGGATAGAGAGATAAATTTTTATATATATGTTGTGTCAGGTACAGATCCTATCTTGATGCCACCTTATAGAATGCCACAGAACGAATTGAAGGAGATTAAGGAGCAGTTGCAAGAATTACTTGATATAAGACATAATTCATCTCCTTATGGTGCTCTTATGCTATTTGTGAAGAAAAAGGATGGTAGCCTTCAACTGTGTATTTATTACAAACAGTTAAACAAAGTCACCATCAAGAACAAGTATCCTCTTTTAAAGATTGATGAATTTTTTCATTAGCTTCAAGGAGCTCAGTGCTTTTCTAAAATTGGCTTGAGATTTGGGTATTATCAGTTGAGGATTAGAAGTGGAGATGTACCTAAGACTACATTTTGAATGAGATATGGCCACTATGAATTTTTAATGATGTCCTTTGGGTTGACTAATGCCCCAAAAGCCTTTATAAACTTGATGAACCGGGTGTTTAGGCCATTCTTAGATAGATTTATGATAGTCTTTATTGATAACATCTTGGTATGTTCGAGGTGTGAAGCTGAGCATGTCATACATTTAAGGATGGTGCTTTAGACTTTAAGAGAGCATTAGATGTATGCCAAATTCTCTAAATGTGAATTTTGGTTTGATCAAGTGGCATTTTTAGGCCATGTGGTGTCTAGAGATGGCATATAAGTGGATCCTAAAAAGATAAAGCCATTATAGAATGGCCAAGGCCGATTACAGTGATAAAAGTTAGGAGTTTTTTGGGTTTAGTTGGCTATTAAAGGAGATTTATGAAGGATTTCTCTAAATTGTAGCTCCTTTAACAAGGCTAACTCAGAAAAATGTCAAGTTTGTTTGGACTGACAAATGTTAAGAGCACTTCTCGTTGCTTAAGGACTTATTGACTTCAGCTCCAGTTTTGACTTTACTTTTAGGTGATATAAGGTATACAATGTACTATTATGCTTCCTGAGTAGGATTGGGGTGTGTACTGATGTAGAATGGGAAAGTGGTTGCTTATGGTTCACGACAATTAAAGAAGCATGAGTAGAACTACCCTACCTATGATTTAGAAATGGCAACTGTGGTATTTTCTTTAAAGATATGGAAGCAATATTTATATGGTGTGACTTATGAGATATACACCGACCATAAAAGCTTAAAGTATATCTTTCAGCAAAGAGACTTGAATTTGAGACAAAGGAGATGGATGGAACTTCTATAAGATTATAATTTCTCTATTCTTTACCATCAGGGTAAAGTAAATGTGGTGTTTGATGCACTGAGTAGGAAGTCAATAGATAGTTTTGCTCACATCAGCATAGAAAGGAGACCAATAATTAAAGAGCTGCATGGGCTGATTAATTATGGGTTGCAGTTGAAAGTGACCAATTGTAATATCCCGAGTTTTTAAATAAATTTAAACTACATTGGGATATGCAGTGTTAATAATTTTTGTATATATTTATGATTATTTTCATGATTTTGATAACTATTAAGTTATTTTAATTATTCTTAATTATTTTAAGTTCTTTACGTAAAATTTTCCCGGGAATGTTATTTTCGGGGAAATTATCACGTAAATAATTTAATATTAATTATTTTAAATAGTTTTACGAGTTTGCATGAGTTCATGCATTATTTTAATTTTCGCATTAATATATATATATCTATATATATTTAACATTTAGGGTTTATTAATTTTATTTATGTATATTATATATAGTTTAGTTTTATTTTTAATTAACATGTGTATATGTATATATATTAATTATTTTAAATCGTGTGGTGTATAATTATTTGGAATATAATAACATATAATATTATAATTAAAGTTAAAGTTATATATATATATATATATATATATATATATATATATATATATATATATATATATATATATATATATATACAAAACTAGAAGTTTGATAAATTTACCAATTTTGCCATTTCTCTTCCTCATTTTCCCGATCACCCTCCCTCGCCATTTTCGCCATCTGCCAAGCCTTCCCCTTGCCATCGGTGTCCCTCTCAGCATGCCACCATCGTCCTTAGCCAGCTTTGCCACCAGCAACACCCGTTTTCGGCATCGGAGAAGCTTGAAAAAGCCAAAAGTCCAAAACTCGACCCAAGCTCCGATCGACGTGATTTTGGCCACCGTTTTCCACACCGCCAGTCTCTATCTTCTCCTTGAGCTCTGGTCACTGTGATTCCAAGCTTTGTTTCACTTAAAATGGTTTAGATTTCCCTAGGTTTTGATTTTTCATTTTCGGCCATTTAGGGTTCTCAAATTTTTTGAACTTCAATTTGATTGATTCAAGCAAACTACCTTCACAAAATTTGTTCCTTGTAGCTTAATCTACATGTGGTAATTTTTCTAGAATTTTTGGGAATTATTTTGATTTTTGTGAATTTTTAATTATTTTATTATTATTTTCTAATTTGCGAAAATTAATTAATTAAATTATGAAATTGTGTTTTATGGTAATTATAGGTGTTGAAATGCATTTTAGAAATTTATTGGTAATTTTTTTGAATTTTATATATTTATTTGGAATTTATTAAGTTAATGTAATTTTGAAAAATTAGGTTAATTATGTGTTTAATTGGAATTAATTGGTTAATTGAGTATATTTATTGATATTATTGAATTATATGTTGAGAAAATTAATTTTTGAGTAATTATACTATTTTTGGTGAATTTTTGATTAATTTTAGTGAATTTATATATAGGGGTATTTTGGTAATTTGATACTAAATTGGTTAAAAATATAATTAAATTGGTTTTAATAGTTATTTAAGGTATAAAAATGATTTCTACAAATTATTTAGTATTTTTAACTAATTAAAACTATTTTTTGTAAATTATTTTTAAATTATATATATAATATACGATTTTTCTAAATAAATGAGTTTTTATCAGTTTTTAACATGTTTTAGGGTTAATTATGTAATTTGGATTGATAAAATGTATTTTTATTATTAAAGGGCATTTTCGGTATTTTATAATTATTCTGTGAATTGTGGACCTCGATCGGTAAATTGTAGTTTGGAGTCCGACCAAGGGATTTTGGTTGTGTTCTATGTTTATTTCGAAGTGCGTTTTCTTTGCAGGATCGACTCTACTCTTTGAGTAGAGAGATGTCCGTTTTACAAGGGAGGTTCTGCCGGATTTTTGGTAGAATTCTCGTAAAACATGATGTTCGATCGAATTCTGATTCTAATTATGTGTCTAGTATTCTAGATCGAGTTTCTAAAAATTTTCGTTAGACTTATTCTGATTTTCTACTATTGTTTGTTTATTTAGTTGCGCCGAGACTGAGGCCTAGTGGACCAGACCCGTTAAATCCATCTCATAGAGCGCAATAACAGTGAGTTATTATTTTATATATATATATATATATATATATATGTTTAGGGTGCATATTTTGGAAATGTATAGTTTATTTTGATAAAATATGCATAAATGATTTAATTAGTACTTAGGTTTATTTTTTATATATTTTGAATTATATGCATGTTTTATTAAACATTTATACTTAAAATGTTTTTAAATATATTTCTAGTTTATTTTGAAAATATATTGGATTTATTTGACGTATATATACTCGAAATACACCTGGTTTACTTTTGGTATATTTCTAGTATATATATGGTTTATGTTGCTATTTTATTAAAATTCATCCATTATTTATTTATGAATGTATGTTTTATATATTAATGAAGGATATCAATAGAATGTGCTACCTAGTGGGCAACACTATGACCGAGTACGTACCAGTATGCCGATAGCTTTTAGGCTATATTACTAACCTATTTATGGATATTGATTTGATTGAATTGATTTGATGTGAGATGTGAGTTGGGAGTGTGATTGCTGGAGCTCGGTTGACCAAGTGTCTCGAGGCCAATGACACTGATAGTCAGACTGTTGGAGCTCGGTTGACTTAGTGTCTCGGAGCCAGTCTACTGTCCAAATAGAACAAGTGAATTTATTTGGAATAAGTGAGCCTATATGGCTAGAGTGTTATCTAATATTGTTTGAGGTTACGGTTTTCTAGGGTTCTATTTGATCCTTCATAAACTGTGATTTTCAATAAAAATATATAAAATGATTTTGCTGCATCTGTGTGTATTTGCTTGTATATATATTTATTGTATATGCTATTAACTGTGTGCATTGTCATTTAGTATGCATGTATATATATATTATAATAATTCACTCAGTGAGGTCTGACTCCCCTCCGTTGACTATTTTTCAGGAGAGTCATCGTCTTCAGACCTCAGCAGTAGACCTATACGCCGGATTTCTTCTGCCCCGGCTTCATTATGTAAACTGCTTATCTGAGCTTTATTTTATAATCTAGACACTGCAGTAGTTGTAAATAGTTATGGAGTTTATGTATTATATTATGTGAGTTATGTATTTCAAGTATTTGAACTGGAACTTATATTAAAAGTTTATATGTATATGAAATGAGATATTCGATTTAATTTCTTTTGGGTGGATTATTATTTCAATATTTATGATTTTGTTTCCGCTGCAGAATATATTATTTATATTGTTATTATTATTGCATTTTTTACTTTATTTTAAGGCTTACTATAGGTTCCGGATTCGAAAGAATTCCCGTTCCCTAGTGCCAGTCATGGCCCCTGTTTTGGGTCATGACACCAATAAAAGTCTTTTAGCTCAATTCAGAGTATGATCAGTGTACTAGGATAGAGTTAAAACAACTTAAAGAAGAGATCCACAGTTATAGAAGATTATGTTTGAAGTGCAACAAAGTCAATCTAGAGACTTTGTTATTGACAATAAGGGCATGTTGCGTTTGGGCACAAGGTTATGTGTACCTTATGTGGATGATTTAAGGAAGGAGATTACAGAGGAAGCCCATTTTTTTGCTTACAGCATTCATCCAGGTTCTACCAAAATGTTTCATGATTTAAAAGATACATATTGGTGGAATGGGATAAAGAGAGACATCGTAAAATTTGTATCCAAGTGTCTTACTTGTCAGCAGGTGAAGTTGGAACACCATAGGCCTTTAGGATTATTGCAGTAGTTGCCAAGAAGACAAACTCTATCAATATGTTGGCAAGATTGTATGTTAATTGGATTATTTGTCTCCATAGAGCACTTGTTAGTATAGTGTCTGATAGAGGAGCCACTTTTACTTAAGTCTTTTGGCAAGAATTACATAAGCCTTCGGGTACAATGTTAGACTTCAATATAACTTTTCATCCTCAAATTGATGGTCAGTTTAAAAGGACCATTCAGACTTTTGAGGATATGCTTCGGATGTGTGTGATGGATTTTGGTGGCCATTGGGACGTACACTTGCTATTGATTGAATTTGCATATAACAATAGTTATCATGCTAGTATTAAAATGGCTCTATATGAAGCACTGTATGGAAAGAGGTGCAAATTGCCTTTATGTTGGGAAGTTGGCAAGAGACAATTAATAGGACCGAAATTGGTGCAAGTGACTTTTGAGAAAGTTCCCATCATTCAACAGAGGTTCAAGATAGCCTTCAATAGATAGAAGAGCTATATAAACCATAAGAGGAAGGAAGTATCATTCTCTATTAAAGACTTGGTGTTTCTAAAAGTGTCTCAAATGAAGGGAATGATGAGGTTTGGTAAGAAGGGTAAGTTGGCTCTAAGATACATTAGACCCTTCGAGATTCGTTCAAGAGTTAGAGAAGTGGTATACAGATTGGTGTTACCGCTAGAGTTATCTTGAATTCACCTAGTGTTCCATATATCGATGTTGAGGAAGTATATTTCTAATCCTTTGCATGTCCTTTAGCCTTAGATAGTGGAGCTCAATGAGGATTTGGCATTTAAAGAGTACCTAGTGGTGATAGTGGATTGCCAAACTCATCAACTTTGCACTAAGGAGATTCCAATGGTGAAAGGGTTGTGGAGCAACCATGCGGTGGAGGATTACATAGGAGACAGAGGCAGGAATGTAGGTGGCATACCCTTATCTTTATCAGTAGTAAACATTTATATTTCTTTTTATTTATTTAAATTCGAGGATAAAATTTTTTTAAAGAGGGAAGATTGTAAATACCCAAATTTTGATGTTTTGATGAAATTATTTGGGAATTTAAATGTGAATTTTATCTTAAATTATTTTATTAATATTAAATGGGAATTATTAAAATTGATTAATTTTATTAAATTGGTGTAACAAAAAGCGTAATTTAATGTTAAGAGTATATTTTATACATGTATATATATATATGTGTGTGTGTGTGTGTGTGGGTGTAATTATTGGTGTGGATATTTTTAAATATAATATTCCTAGTGGGTGTACTTTTGTATCTTTATAATAATAATAATAATAATAATAATAATAATAATAATAATAATAATAATACGTTTTCTTTTTCTTTTTTTTTCTTTCCTTTATTCTTCCTCCCCTCTTTCCCGCTACTATCAGATCACGCCACCAGTGCCTCACCGTCACCACCACCACATCGTACCACCATTTGCGGTGTCGCCACCACTTGCAGGTCCTCCTTCCATTTTCAGCAAGCTCAGCTTCCCTCTCCGTCTGATTTCTTCAAATGACTGAGATCTTCCTTTGAACACCGACAAGGATCCTGGTCATTTATGGCTGAGCTCGATAGCTCAATTTCTTCCTCTCCTCTAGGGCTTTGATTCCCCCAAGGTAATTCATCTAATCATAACTGATTTCCACTTCAATTTTGAGAAATGTGTTCTAGGTTTCAATTTTTAATTTTTGTTAATTGAGTTTAGATTCGGTTAGTTTTTGTTAAATTGACTTAGAATTATAGAAATTGGTGTTATAAGCCTTCCAAATATGTAATTAGATTTAATTTTGGAGATGATTTTCAAAAGAGGACTATTTTAGGGCTTGAGTTACTGTTTCGGTACAATCCCGAGACTGAAAAATATTTTATTTTTTTAATAAAACCTACAAATTATTTTGAGCAAGTTTTACAAAGAAATTTTATTTAAATTGTGTTCCGAATTTTTATTATAAAATTTTGAATGTTTATGCCAAACTTAAATTTTTGGAAAAAAAAATTATAGATTAGCAATTTTTATTAATTTAAGTAAATTATTGATAATTATGAAGTTTTAGACAGATTTTGAGTAATAATAGCATTAAAATAGTTTTTATAATTTATTTCCAATTTTTAGCTAAATAATATTAATTTTCAGAAAATAAGAGAATAATAAACTTATTTATTATTTTTAAGCTTAAATAAGTTATTTGTTAATTTTTTGATATATTTAAGTAATCTAAATAATTATTTTCAATTAATGCTATTTAATTGTGAAATTTGAATTAAGTATGTTATTGGCAAAATTTAAATATAAGCTAGAAATTTTACTATTTATTGGAAAATAAATATGTTTTATATTTTATTATAAAAATAAATGAATTTGTGGTATTTAAATGAGATGTGATGATTTTTGGCGATTTTAAAGAAAATTATATTATTTTACTAATTCTGTGAATTGTGGTTCTTGATTGGGCATTTAGTGCAGTTCAAGGGGCCAACCTCAGACTCGTGATTGTGAGAATATTCGAAGTATATTTTTATGCAGAAACTACTCTACTTTTAGTAGAGTAATGTTCGTTTTACAGAGGAGAGTCTGTTGAATTTTCAGTAGATTTCTCATAAAACGTGATATCGGTATGTGTCAAATTTCTAGGTTTAATTGACTTTGTGTCTTTGGTCAAGTCAATTTTATCAATTCTGTAGTTTCCATAATTTTGAGAATTTTAATGAATTTATTTATTTTATTTTACGAGCATAATTTGAATAAATATTATTTATTTTAGAGAACTCTAGGATTCGAGTTATAGCACTAGGGCAGCATAGAACACATCGCCCGACATGCTTAACCTATGAGTTAATGTTATGAAATGTGTTTTGTGCATGTTTTTATTATATTTTCAAATAATTAAATATAAAAAGGAAATGATTATATGATTGATTATTAATATATTTCTATTGCCAAATGCATGATTATTTCTTCTATATTGCGAGTAGAAATTGAAAACATGCTTAAAGAAAATTTATTTCGTTGTGTTTTATTTATTTATATTTAATCATTTAATTATTCATTGTTTAATTATTTTATTTATTTATAATTTAAATTAATTTGGAGATAATGGTAGAACATGCTACTTAGTGGGTGTCACTAGGACCATGTTAGCACGGGTGAGATCTCAGTATTATTTAAATTATAGAATATGCTTGGTGGAGCATGTGCTCTCAGGAAAGTGTAAATGGTTAGAGCTCGGTGGAGCTAGTGCTCTTGGACCGAAAAAAATGATGTAACTCAGCTAAGCTTGCTCTCAGGACATCAATATGGAATAAGTAAAATGACTGTGGTAGTAACTCAGTTGAGCTTGCTCTCAAGACGACAATCACTTGGGTTAAAGAGAGTCAAAAGACTATTAGAATATTAGTCTAGGTGTTCTACTAGGTTTTCCACAAAAATATATACTCCATATATTTTCTTGTAGGGATCTTATATTAAATTGATTTAAGAATTATAATAGTTTTTACTTAAATATTATTGTGAAAATTAAATGATTTTAATGATTATGATTACTTTATTTACTCTTATTTTAAATAGAGGTTTTCACAAATGGTTTTATAAATCATCATGCATTTTATAGAATGAATTTACTTAGTGAGGTATGATTCCCTTCAATCTATTTTTTTTCAGGACCTCACAGTTAGCTTCTTAGTGTTCCATGTCTACACCAGGTTCATTCTTCACTGGCTGTACTATGTATGTTGGACTGATATATGTATTGTATAATTGAAATTGCAGTAGTTATTTATGAAACTTGTGTTATTTGTATTCTGAATTGAAATGTTGATTTATTTGAACAATATTGTTATATGTATTTGATATTGTGCATTTATTATTATCAGTTTATTGTTAAGTGTATTGTGTTTATTTCGAGAAAATTTTTAAGGCTTACTATGGGTTTTGAGTACTTTATGTATTTCTAGTCCCTAGTGCTGGTCATGTACCTTTTAATTTAGGTAATGACACAGAATTACAATCCCATATACTATAGTGATTGTAATATCCTGTGTTTTTAAATATTTTTATACTGCATCGGGATATGCAGCGTTAATAATTTTGTATATAATTATGATATTTTTACGAGTTGATATTTATTTAAAGCTTATTTTAATTGTTTTATATTATTTTAAGTACTTTACGTAAAATTTTTTCGAGAATTCTATTTTCGGGGAAATTGACACGTAAATTATTTAATATTAATTATTTTAAATAAATTTATGAATTTGCATGAATCCATGCATTATTTTAATTGTCATAATATATATATATATATATATATATATATATATATATATATATATATATATATATATATATATAATATATATATATACATTCATACATTTAATAATTTTAGGGTTTAGTAATTGTTTTAATTATGTAAGTTTATATTATATAGTTATATTAAGTTAATGTGTTATATCTATATGTATGTATATGTATATAATATTAAGTTGATTTTTACATATGTGGTGTGTGATTTTTCTAAGTATTATATTAATATTTTATGTTATAAAGTATTAGAGTTATTATATATATATATATATATATGTACAAAAACACAATTTCCCTATTTTCTTCTTCCCCTTTCCTGACCCTTCTCCTTCAACCCTTGCCCTCACTGTCTGTAACTTCCATTCGCAGCCATTTAGAGTGCCTCCTGGTGTGCCGCCGTCTTCTCCAGCTGCTTCGTCGTCCCTGTCATCTTCCCCGACGCCGGCCAACTCCATTTCCACCATTTTTGGTCGAAATTCAAGCTTTTCACCGTTCTTCCTCCTCCGACCATTATTCTTCATGATTCTAGTGTCCTTGAGCTCCTCAAGCTTCAGTGATCTTGATCCAAGCTTCAGTTTGAGCTCTAACCTCCCTCAATTTTTCTGTTTCTCGATTTTTCAATTTCGGCCATATTGACTTTTTGAATATTTTTTTAGCTTTTGTTTGTGATACATGAAAAATTCCTTAACAAAAGTTGCTCCCCTTAGCTTAATCTTCATGTGTGAATTTTTGTAGAATTTTTGGAATTTATTTTGATTTTTGGGTATTTTTGATTATTTTATTAATATTTTCTAATTTTTGAAAATTAATTAAATTAATTATGAAATTGTGTTTTATGGTATATATAGGTGTTGAAATGAATTATAGAAATTTATTTTTAATTTTTGTGAATTTTTATGTATTTATTTTGAATTTATTTAGTTTACATAATTTTGATAAAATAGGGTTAATTATGTGTTTAATTGAAATTAATTAGTTAATTGGAGAAAATTAATTTTGAGTAATTATATTTTTTTTGGTGAATTTTTGGATTAATTTTAGTATATTTATTTATATAGGGGTATTTTGGTAATTTTACACTAAATTGGCTAAAAATGTAATTAAATTGGTTTTAATAGTTATTTAAGGTATAAAAATTATTTCTACAAATTATTTAGTATTTTTAACTAATTAAAACTATTTTTCGTAAATTATTTTCAATTATATATATATAATATACGATTTTTCTAATAAAATGAGTTTTTATCGGTTTTTATTGTGTTTTAGGGTTAATTACATAATTTTTACTTATAAAATGTATTTTTATTATATAAGGGCATTTTTGGTATTTTGTAAATATTCTATGAATTGTGAACCTCGATCGGTGAATTGCAGTTTGGAGTTCGACCAAGGGATTGTGGTTGTGTTCTGTGTTTATTTTTGGAGTGTGTTTTTTTGCAGGGCCGACTCTGCTCTTTGAGTAGAGAGATGTCTGTTTTACAGGGGAGGTTTTGCCGAATTTTTGATAGAATTCTCATAAAACGTGATGTTCGGTCGAATTCTGATTTAATTCTGTGTCTAGTAATCTAGATCGAGTCTTTAGAACTTCTGTTAGATTTATTCTAATTCCTGTCGTTACCTATTTTTGTTTAGTTACGCCGAGATCGAGGCCTAGTGGACCAGGCCTATCGGACCCATCTCGTGGAGCGCAATAATTGTGAGTTGCTATTTTATATATATATGCTCTAGGGTGCATGATTTTAGAAATCTATGTTTTATTTTGACTAAAAATGCATAATGGTATTTATTAGTACTTGAGTTTATTTTAGTTTGCTTTTGGTTTATTTTCGGTATATTGTAAACTATATGCATGTTTTACTAACAAATTATGTTTAAAATGTTTTTTGAACATATTTTTAGTTTATTTTGTAATTTAATTGGATTTATTTAACGTATATATACTCGAAATATACCTGGTTTACTTTTGGTATATTTCTAGTATATATATGGTTTATGTTACTGTTCATTTCAATTACATGCATCATTTATTTATGAATGTATGTTTTATGTTTAACAATGAAGGATATCAATAGAACGTGCTACCTAGTGGGCAGCACTAGGACCGAGTACGTACCGGTACACCGATAGTATTTAGGCTATATTACTAACCTATTGGTGGATATTGATTGGATTTGATTATTTGTTGTGTGAGATATGATTTAGGAGTGTGATTACTGGAGCTCGGTTGACCAAGTGTCTCGGGGCCAATCACACTGATAGTCAGACTGCTGGAGCTTGGTTGACTTAGTGTCTCGGGGCCAGTCTACTGTCCAAATGGAACAAGTGAACCTATTTGGAATAAGTGAGCCTGTATGGCTAGAGTATTGTCTAACACTATTTTGAGGTTGCGATTTTCTAGGGTTCTATTTGATCCTTTATAAACAGTGATTTTTAGTAATATATATATATATATATATATATATATATATATATATATATATATATATATATATATATATATATATATATATATAACGATTTTGTTGCATCTGTGTGTATTTGCTTATATCTATATTTATTATATATACTTTTGACTGTGTGCATTGACATTTAGTATGCATGTATAAATATTATAGTAATTCACTCAGTGAGGTCTGACTCCCCTCCGTTGACTATTTTTTAAGAGAGTCATCTTCATCATACCTTAGTAGCAGACCTGTACGCCGGATTGCTTTCGCTCTGGCTTCTTTATGTAAACTGCTTATCTGAGTTTTATTTTATAATCTAGACACTGCAGTAGTTATGGTCGATTGTGAGATTGTTGTATTATATTTGTATGAGATATGTACTTTAAATATTTGAACTGGATTTGTATTAAAAAGTTATTTATATATGAGATGATGATATTGATTTAATTGCATTTGGTGGGAATATTATTTTGATATTTATGATTTTATTCTATTGCATAATATTTTATTTAATTGTGTTATTATTATTAGTATTGCATGTTTTATTTTATTTTAAGGCTTGCTACGGATTCCGGATTCGAAAGAATTTTTGTTTCCTAACTCCGGTCATGGCCCCTGTTTTGGGTGGTGACAAAGTTTGTATCAGAGCGGAGTTCTGTGTCAGGGCTTAGTTATGTGAGTCGTGGCCCTAGTTTTCAAAGTTGTGTTTTCTTTTGGTAACTACTGCAGTGAATTAGGCTCGAGTATGTCTTGATAAGTATTACTTGCTTTAGTTTTCTATGTTATTCTTCCATTGTCTATTTTTTCTGAATCGTTCTGGTTGTCTTTTCAGAATGAGGAGGCGAGCGCATGTCACTCTACCGGTCATTAAGGCCGAGGACGACAAGTCTTTTCCGGACAAGGTTTTACCTCTTGAGCAACCAATTAGATGTAGAGGTCATGGTAAAGGTAGACCTCAAGGAGCGGCAAGTCACCGTAGGCAGAGAGAGATACAGGACGAGGAGCCTGTTGAGCCTGAGTTTGATGTTCCTGTGCCTCTAGTTGTTCAGCCTGTTCAGCCTACTTATCAACAGGGTATGTCTGACCCTAAGGTAACTCTGTTCTATGCCAGAGTTGGTAGGATTGCGTTTGATAGGACTTCCGATCCGCTAGACTTTCTGCACGTAATTAAGACTTAGACTTAGATTGCCCATACTGAGTACCAGCGGATTATGATCGTCGAGTTATCTGTCGAAGGACCAACCCTGGACTGGTTTATTCAGATGATTCAGCCCTATATGATGACGATGACCTACGCTCAGTTTCAAGAGCGATTTATGAGGAGATTCTATCCAGAGCCTCTCCGTATGAGTTATCGTCTTCGACTGACCAGCATTTCTCATGGTGACCGATCAGTAAAGGAGTACACTCGAGAGTTTCTCCGGCTGGGTAGATATGCAGAGGATCTGATGCGAGATCAGTATTTCGTGGTCACTACCTACATCATCGGATTAGGTTCTGCATTTGCTGGTATGCCTACAACAGGCCTTACTCTGGAGTCTGTGATTGAGTTGGCCAAGGAGATTGAGCTAAGGCTAGTTAGATAGGGAGCGATGCCTGATTATTACCAGCTGGGACTTTAGTCGAGTGGATTACAGACTACTTCGTATTTGAGTTTTCATGTTAGTTCGAGTAGTCAGCAGAGAGGTCCGACTCAGTAGAGTCAAAGGCAGCAGCAGCGAGTGCATCGGAGCATTAGACATGGCCGTGGAGGTCAGCATAAGTCGTTTAGATTTAGGTCAGGTGCTTCGAGTAGTAGCAGTGGTCGCAGTTCTGGATCAACTGCCAGTGTTTGCCAGACCTGTAGTAGAGTCCATCAGGGACCGTGTTACCTGACACCACTGACATGCTTTAGATGCGGGCAGACAGGACATTATGCCAGATCGTGTCCCTACTCTGGGTATCAACAGCCGCAAATTCTGCGATTTCCACAGCAATCGATTGCTAGTACTACACCCGTACCATTTCAGTTGCCTCCAGCCCAACATCAGAGTTCCACTCAACTTGTTCCACTCAACTTGTTCTACAGTAGGGTCGTGGTAGAGGTACTAGAGGAGGTGCCAGAGGTGTTGGCCAGACTTCTACCAGCCAGTAGGGAGGTCGAGGATAGGCCAGAGTCTTCCACCTTACTCAGCAGGATGCTCAGGCATCTAATGCAGTCGTGGCAGGTATTATTTCTATCTGTTACCTGGATGCATAGGTTTTGTTTAATCCGGGTGCCACGCATTTGTTCGTTTCTCCCATTTTTGCTTCCAAGTCTTGTTGGAAAGCTTCGAGGATGGCTTTTCCTTTGTCCGTTGCCACTCCTCTGAGCAATTCCTTGGACACCGATATTGTTCTTTCTGGTTGTCCAGTTCTCGTGGGAGGTAGAGAATTACCCGCTGATTTGATTCTGTTGGATGTGATGGAATTTGATGTTATTCTGGGTATGGACTGGTTATCTCAGTACTATGTCGTGGTAGATTGTAGGAATAAAGAGCTGATGTTCAGAATTCTTGATGAAAAAGAATTTAAGTTTGTGGGTGATAGGAGTTCAGCACCTCAGAATCTTATTTCTGCTATTACGGCTAGGAAGTTGTTGAGGAAAGGATGTCAGGGATATTTGGCATTAGTCAGGGATACTTTAGTAGAGAAGTTGTCACTCATAAATGTTCCTGTTGCCTATGAGTTTCTTGATGTTTTTCCTGAGGAGTTGACAGGTTTACCACCTCACAGAGAGATTGAGTTCTATATAGATGTGGTTCCAAGTACTACTCCTATATCTATGCCACCCTACAGAATGGCTCCTGCATAGTTGAAGGAGAAGTTGCAAGAGTTGTTGGATAAGGGTTTTATTAGACTTAGTGTTTCTCCTTGGGGTGCACCAGTCCTATTTATGAAGAAGAAGGATGGTACCCTGAGACTGTGCATTAACTACAGAGAGCGGAACAAGGTGATAGTGAAGCATAAGTATCCTCTCCCGAGGATAGATGACTTTTTTGATTAATTACAGGGTGCACAATTCTTTTCCAAGATTGATCTAAGGTCGGGTTATCATCAGCTGCAGATTAGTGAAGCTGATGTTCCTAAAACGGCATTCCGCACGCGATATGGCCATTATGAGTTTCTGGTGATGCCTTTTGTTTTGACTAATGCACCAACAGCTTTTATGGACCTGATGAACAGGGTATTTAGACTGTATGTGGATCAATTTATGGTAGTCTTCATTGATGATATACTGGTTTATTTAAGGAGTATGGAGGAGCATGTATATCACTTGAGGATTGTGCTACAGACACTAAGGGATCATCAGCTTTATGCTAAATTCTTGAAGTGTGATTTCTGGATGGAAAGTGTTTCTTTTCTTGGACATGTGGTGTCTAAAGAAGGTATCCAGGTTGATCCACAGAAGATTGAGGCAGTGTCTGAATGGCCTAGACCAACTTTTGTTATTGAGATTCGAAGTTTTCTGGGTTTAGTCGGGTATTATAGGCGGTTTGTGCAAGATTTTTCTAGAATTGCAGCCCCTATGACTCGCTTGACTCATAAGAATGTAAGATTCGAGTGGTCAGAAGCTTGTGAGAACAGTTTTCAATTATTGAAGGAGAAATTGACCATGACCCCAGTGTTAGCTTTGCCTAATAGTGTGGACAAGTTCACAGTTTATTATGATGCCTCTAGAGTTGGCCTTAGTTATGTGTTGATGCAGAATGGTAGAGTGATAGCCTATACTTCAAGGCAGTTAAAGAAGCATGAGCATAACTATCCTACACATGACCTAGAAATGGCTGCAGTGATCTTTGCTATGAAGATTTGGAGATATTATCTGTACAGGGTGACTTGTGAGATTTTTACTGATCACAAGAGCCTTAAGTACATTTTCCAGTGGAGAGACCTGAATCTGAGGCAGAGGAGATGATTGGAATTATTAAAGGATTATGACTATGAGATATTATATCATCCAGGTAAAGCTAATGTGGTAGCAAATGCCTTGAGTAGAAAGTCCTCAAGCAGTCTTGCTCACATCAGTGTTGAGAGGAGACCGTTGATCCAGGAGTTGCATCTGTTGGTGGATCAAGGTCTGATGATGAAGATCAGTAGGTCAGGTGGACTGCTAGCTCAGTTTAAGGTGCGATCTGTACTGAGGGATAGGATTAAAGCAGCTCAGAGCCGAGATCCTATTTTAGAAGAGCTTGCAGAGAATGTTCGAGTAGGGAAGTTCACTGATTTCACACTCGATGATGATAGTGTGTTGTGGATCAGTGGTAGATTATGTATTCCTGATGTGGATGATTTGAGGGAAGAGATCCTAAAGGAAGCACATTCTATAGCTTATAGCGTACATCCAGGTGTCACTAAGATGTACCACAGTATCAGAGATTTATACTGGTGGGACGGATTGAAGAAGGATGTCGCTAATTATATTGCTAAGTGCTTGACGTGTCAGCAAGTGAAAGCTGAACATCAGAAGCCTTCTAGGAAGCTTCAGCCTCTTCCTATTCCCGAGTGGAAGTGGGAAAGGATAGCTATGGATTTTGTGGTAGGTTTACCTCGTTCTAAGGATGGATACGATTCCATCTGGGTGATTGTAGATAGGTTGACAAAGTTTGCATATTTCTTACCTATGAAAGCCACCTATTTTGTAGCTAGATTGGCGAAGTTTTATGTGAAGCATATTGTGTGCCTTCATGGGGTACCTGTGTCCATTGTGTCAGACAGAGGTTCAGTGTTTACCTCTTGTTTTTGGCAGAAGTTGCAGGAAGCGATGGGCACTAGGTTGGACTTCAGTATTGCTTTTCATCTTTAGACAGATGGCCAGTCTGAGAGGACAATCCAGACATTGGAAGATATGTTGAGGATGTGTGTCCTGGATTTGGGAGGTAATTGGGATGATCATTTTCCACTCGTAGAGTTTGCATATAATAGCAGCTACCATAGCAGTATTAGCATGGCACCATATAAGGTATTGTATGGAAGGAAGTGTAGATCCCCTCTAAGTTGGGATGAGATTAGGGAAAGAGCTTTGACTGGTCCTGAGATGGTTCAGGATGCTGTAGAGAATGTCGCTATGATTAAGCGCAGATTAGAGATCGCAGTTAGTAGACAGAAGAGCTATACGGATCCTAGGCGTAGAGATGTGGAGTTTCAGGTTGAAGACTATATTTTTTTGAAGGTGTCTCCGATAAAAGGTGTGATGAGATTTGGCAGGAAGGGTAAGTTGGCACCGAGATATATCAGACTGTTTGAGATTTTGGAGAGAGTTGGCACAGTTGCATATCAATTGGCTTTGCCCTCGAGTACGTCATAGGTGCATCCGGTATTTCATATCTCGATGCTGAGGAAGTATATCTCAGACCCTTCACACGTGTTGCAGCCCGACAGTGTAGAAGTGAGTGAAGATTTGACGTTTGTGGAAGAACCTGTGGCGATCGTTGACTATCAAGTTCGACAGTTGCGGTCGAAGCAAATTCTGATGGTCAAGGTTCTATGGCGTAGTAATAGAGTTGAGGAGCATATGTGGGAGACTGAAGTTGAGATGCGAGCTTCTTACCCGTATCTCTTCCCTTCTTGATCTTGTAATCATTTTCTTTTCTGGAATTCGGGGACGAATTCTTATAAGGGGGGAAGACTGTAATATCCCGTGTTTTTAAATATTTTTATACTGCATCGGGATATGCAGTGTTAATAATTTTGTATATAATTATGATATTTTTACGAGTTGATATTTATTTAAAGCTTATTTTAATTGTTTTATATCATTTTAAGTACTTTACATAAAATTTTCCCGAGAATTCTATTTTCGGGGAAATTGACACATAAAATATTTAATATTAATTATTTTAAATAAATTTACGAATTTGCATGAATCCATGCATTATTTTAATTGTCATATTAAAAAAATATATATATACATGTGTAATATCTCATGTTTTTAAATATTTTAATATTGCATCGGGATATGCAGTGTTAATAATTTTTGTATATATATTTATGATATTTCATGAGTTGCTATTTAATTAAAATTGATTTTAATTGTTTTATATTATTTTAAGCACTTTACGTAAAATTTTCCTGGGACTTGCATTTTCGGGGAATTTGATACGTAAATAATTTAATATTAATTATTTTAAACAATTTTACGGACTTGCATGAACTCATATATATTTTTAAAGTACTAAATAATGTATATATGTGTATTTATTTATTTAACTAGGGTTTAATTAATTACCCTAATATTTTATTATTTATTAATTAGTTTTAATAATATTTAATTATTTTTACTGAATAAATTATTTAAAATATTAAATTATATGTGTGTGGTGTATATTTAATGTGTGTGAGATTTATATTTTTATAATATATAGTGTAAAAGTATATATATATATACATATACATTTAATATTAAACAAAATATAAAGTTTGAGTTATTTACGGTTTGCCATCCATCTTTCTCCCTCACTCCCGATCATCCCCATCACTGTTCCACTGCTGCTACTCCCATTTTCTCATCGTCGGTGTGCCGTCCGGTGTGCCACCTCCTTCCCCAGCCTTCCCCGCCGCCAGCAGCGCCCTATTCCGTCGAGTTTTGGCCAGAATAAGCTCGAGAAGCCAAATTCATTCTCACCGTCGATCATGACGTTTTCGGCCACCATTTTCAACACCGCCGGTCTATTTCTTCTCCTTGAGCTCCGGTGAGTGTGATTCCAAGCTTTGTTTCACTTAAAATGGTCTTGATTTGCTTAGGTTTCGATTTTGGTAATTCCCCATTTTAGGGTTCTTGATTTTTTGAACTTTGAATTGATTGATTCATGAAAAATTCCTTCAAAAATGTTGATCCTAGTAGCTTAATCTTCATGTGTGAATTTTTGTAGAATTTTTGGGAATTATTTTGATTTTTGGGTATTTTTGAATATTTTAGTATTATTTTCTAATTTTCAAAAATTAATTAATTAAATTATGAAATTGTGTTTTATGATAATTATAGGTGTTGAAATGAACTATAGAAATTTATTTGGAATTTTTATGAATTTATATGTATTTATTTTGAATTTAATTAGTTTATGTAATTTTGAGAAAATATGGTTAATTGTATGTTTAATTGAAATTAATTAGTTAATTGAGTTTAATTATTGATATTATTGATAAATATGATGAGAAAATTAATTTTGTGCAATTATATTATTTTTGGTGAATTTTTGGATTAATTTTAGTATATTTATATATATAGGGGCATTTTGGTAATTTTACCCTAAATTGACTAAAAATGTAATTAAATTGGTTTTAATAACTATTTAAGGTATAAAAATGATTTTTACAAATTATTTAGTATTTTTAATTAATTAAAACTATTTTTCGTGAATTATTTTCAAATTATATATATAATATACGATTTTTCTAAATAAATGAGTTTTTATTGGTTTTTAATGTGTTTTAGGGCTAATTATGTAATTTATACTTATAAAATGTATTTATGTGATATAAGGATATTTTTGGTATTTTCATAATTGTTCTGTGAATTGTGGACCTCGGTCAGTAAAATGTAATTTGGAGTCTGACCGAGGGGTTGTGGTTGTGTTCCTGTGTCTATTTTTCAAAGTGTGTTTCTTTATAGGGCCGACTCTACTCTTTGAGTAGAGAGATGTCCATTTTACTGGGGAGGTCCTGCCGGATTTTCGGTAGAATTCTTGTAAAACGTGATGTCTGGTCAAACCCTAATTCTAATTCTGTGTCCAATATTCTAGATCGAGTTTCTAGGATTTTCTGTTAGGTTTATTCTGATGTCTGTTATTACTGTTTGTTTAGTTATGCCGAGACCGAGGCCTAGTGGACCAAGCCCGTCGGACCCATCTCGAGGAGCGCACTAATTGTGAGTTACTATTTTATATATATATGCTTAGGGTGCATGATTTAGAAATGTATGTTATTTTGATTAATTATGCATAAATAACTCAATTAGTATTTAAGTTTATTTTTAGTTTATTTTTGGTTTATCTTTGGTTTATTTTTAGTCTATTGTAAATTATTTGCATGCTTTATTTAACATTTATACTTAAAATGTTTTTAAATATATTTCTAGTTTATTTTGCAAATATATTGGATTTATTTGAAGTATATATACTCAAAATATACCTGGTTTACTTTTGGTATATTTCTAGTATATATATGGTTTATGTTGCTGTTTATTTCAAATTCATGCATCATTTATTTTATGAATGTATGCTTTATATTTCAATGAAGGATATCAATAGAACGTGCTACCTAGTGGGCAGCACTAGGACCGAGTACGTACCGGTACGCTTATAGCATTTAGGCTATATTACTAACCTGCTTGAAGATATTGATTGGATTTGATTATTTGATGTGTGATATGATTTAGGAGTGTGATTGCTGGAGCTCGGTTGACCAAGTGTCTCGGGGCCAATCACACTGATAGTCAAATTGCTGGAGCTCGGTTGACTTAGTGTCTCGGGGCCAGTCTACTGTCTAAATGGAATAAGTGAATATATTGGAATAAGTGAGCCTGTATGGCTAGAGTGTTGTCTAACACTGTTTTGAGGTTGCAATATTCTAGGGTTCTATTTGATCCTTCATAAACTGTGATTTTCAATAAAAATATATAAAATGATTTTATTGCATCTGTATGTAATTGCTTGTATATATACATATTATATATATACTTTTGATTATGTGTATTGGCATTTAGTATGCATGTATATATATTATAGTAATTCACTCAGTGAGGTTTGACTCCCCTCTGTTAATCATTTTTCAGGAGAGTCTTCTTCCTCAGACCTCAGTAGCAGGCCTGTACGCCAGATTTCTTCCGCTCCGGCTTCTTTACGTAAACTGCTCACCTGAGTTTTATTCTATAATCTAGACACTGCAGTAGTTGTAAATAAATTGTGGTTTTATGTATTATATTTGTGTGAGTTATGTATTTTAAGAATTTGAATTGAAACTTGTATTAACGGATCTATTTATATATATGAGATATGGATTTGATTTGAAATCCCGTGGTGGATTATTATTTTGATACTTATGATTTTATTTCCGCTGCATTAAGTGTTGTTATTATTATTGTATGTTTATTTTATTTTTAGGCTTACTACGGGTTCTGGATTCGAAAGAATTCTCGTTCCCTAGCGCCGGTCATGGCCCCTATTTTGGGTCGTGACAACATGCATATACATTCATACATTTAATAATTTAGGGTTTAGTAATTGTTTTAATTATGTAAGTATATATTATATAGTTGTATTAAGTTAATGTGTTATATATATATATATATATATATATATATATATATACATATGTGGTGTGTGATTTTTCTAAGTATTATATTAATATTTTATGTTATAAAGTATTAAAGTTATTATTATTATTATTATTATTATTATTATTATTATTATATATGTACAAAAACACAATTTCCCTATTTTCTTCTTCCCCTTTCCCGACCCTTCTCCATCAACCCTCGCCCTCATCGTCTGTAACTTCCGTTCGCCACCGTTTAGAGTGCCTCCTGGTGTGCTGCAATCTTCTCCAGCAGCTCCGCCATCCCTGTCATCTTCCCCGACGCCAGCCAAGTCCATTTCCACCATTTTTGGCCGAAATTCAAGCTTTTCACCGTTCTTCCTCCTCCGGCCATTATTATTCGTGATTCCGGTGTCCTTGAGCTCCTTAAGCTTCAGTGATCTTGATTCAAGCTTCGGTTTGAGCTCTAATGTCACGACCCAAAACAGGGGCCATGACCGGCGCTAGGGAACGGGAATTCTTTCGAATCCGGAACCCGTAGCAAGCCTAAAAATAAAATAAAGCACGCCATAACAACAATAATCATATAATAAATGCAACGGAAAATAAAAATCATAATATCATCCATACCAACTGGATTTACTTCAAAACTCATCTCATCACATATATATAATATTTAATACAAATCCAGTTTTAACATAATACATCTCTTTAAAATAAAGTACATAAAATCCAATACTTTAATTTACAACTACTGCAGTGTCTAGATAAAATAAATAAGACTCAAGTAGACAATTTACATAAAGAAGCTGGGGCGGAAGAAATCCGGCGTATCGACCTGCTACTGAGGTCTGAGGAAGTTGACTCTCCTGAAAAATAGTCAACGGAGGGGAGTCAGACCTCACTGAGTGAATTACTATAATATATATACATACACTCTAAATACAATGCATACAGTCAATAATACATGTCTAATATGTATATATACAGGCAATTCATACAGATGCAGAAAAATCGTTTTTATATATTTTATCTGAAAATCATCTTTTATGAAGGATCATATAGAACCCTAGAATATCGCAACCTCAGAAAATAGTGTTAAACAACACTCTAGCCATACAGGCTCACTTATACCAAATATATCCACTTAATCCATATGGACAGTAGACTGGCCCGGAGACACTAAGTCAACCGAGCTCCAGCAGTCTGACTGCCAGTGTGATTGGCCCCGAGACACTTGGTCAACCGAGCTCCAGCAATCACACCCAAACCACATCTCACACATATCAATAATCATAATCAAATCAATATCCACAAATAGTTAGTAATATAGCCTAAAGCTATAGGCGTACCGGTACATACTCGGTCCTAGTGCTGCCCACTAGGTAGCACGTTCTATGGATATCCTTCATTAATAAATAATAAAACATTCATTCACAAATACATGATGCATGAATTTAAATAAATCAACAATATAAACCATATATATACTGGAAATATACCAAACATAAACCAGGTATATTTTGAGTATATATATGTCAAATAAATCCAATCAAATCATGAATTAAACTAAAAATATATTTTAAAAACATTTTAAATATATTTTATTAACAAAACATGTATATAATTTATTATATACCAAAAATATACCAAAAAATATACTTGAATATAAATCACATTATTTATGCATATTCAGTCAAAATAAAACATGCATTTTCTAAATCATGCATCCTAAGCATATGTATATAATATAGTAACTCACCTAATGCGCTCCACGAGACAGGTCCGACGGGCCTGGTCCACTAGCCCTCGGTCTCGGCGCAACTAAACAAGAAATAAATAACCGATATCAGAGTAACCCTAATAGAAATCCTAGAATTCAATCTAGAGTATTAAAATACGAAAACAGAATTAGGGTTCGACTGGACATCACGTTTTACGAGAATTCTACCGAAAATCCGGCAGAACCTCCCCTGTAAAACGGACATCTCTCTACTCAAAAGAGTAAAGCCGACCCTACAAAGAAACACACTTCGAAAAACGAGCTCAACACAATCAAAATCCCACGGTCGGACTCCAAACTACAGTCCACCGACCAGTGTCCACAAACACAGAATGATTCCATATATAACAAAAATATCTTTAAATCACAGAAATACATTTTATAAATAAAAATTACATAATTGACCTTGAAACACTATAAAAACCGATTAAAACTCATTTTATTAGAAAAACCGTATATTATATATATAATTGAAAATAATTCCCGAAAAATAGTTTTAATTAGTTAAAAATACTAAATAATTTGTAGAAATCATTTTTATACCTTAAATAAATATTAAAACCAATTAAATTACATTTTTAGACAATTTAGGGTAAAATTACCAAAATACCCCTATATATAAATATACTTAAATTACTTCAAAAATTCACCAAAAATCATACAATTACCCAAAATTAATTTTCTCAACATATTTATCAATAATATTAATAATTAAACCCAATTAACCAATTAAATTCAAATAAAAACACAATTAACCTAATTTTCCAAAATCACCTAAACTTCAATAATTAAAAATAAATACTTAGAAATTCATAAAAATTCCAAATAAATTCCTATAATTCATTTCAACACCCAATTCAACCATAAACTCCAATTTCATAATTTAAATAATTAATTTCCGAAAATTAGAAAATAATATTAAAATATTCAAAAATACCCAAAAATCCAAACAATCTCCAAAAATTCTACAAAAAGTTCATACATGTAGATTAAGCTACTGGGAACAATATTTGTGAAGGAAGTTTCCATGAATCATCCAATTCGAAGCTCAAAAAATCGAAAACCCTAATAGACCGAAATTTACAAATCAAAAACTAAGCAATTCTAGACCATTTTAGCTCAAACCAAAGCTAGAATCACACTCACCGGAGCTCAAGGAGAAGAAAGAGACCGGCGGGTGTCGAAAACGGTGGCCGGAAGAGGGAGAAACGGCGGTAGCTCGACTTTCGGCCTCTAAAGCTAATTCCGGCCAAACTCGTCGGGAAAGGGGGCTGCTGGCGGCGAGGAACGGCTGGAGGCGATGGTGGCAAGCCGAGAGGCACACCGACAGTTGCAGACG
Source organism: Mallotus nudiflorus (assembly GCA_947683625.1). NCBI lineage: Eukaryota > Viridiplantae > Streptophyta > Magnoliopsida > Malpighiales > Euphorbiaceae > Mallotus > Mallotus nudiflorus. The sequence continues at coordinate 75,293 of CANTUR010001260.1, forward strand.
GTGGAGGTGGGTGGTGGTCTTCGGGCGCGGGGAAGGAGAAGAAGAAGAAGAAGAAGGAAGCTCGGGGGCAGTTTGGTAATTTTGCAAATTTTTTTTTGATTTTTGATGTATATATGTATATATATATATTATACTATATATTAAAATAATATTAAATTACACACATCAAATATACACCACACACATAAAAATATTAATATTTTAATAATTTATACCAAATAAAATTAATTAATAACAATTAAAACAATTAAATACTTAATAAAATATTAGGGAATTAATAAACCCTAATTAAATAAATATACACACACCGACTTTATTTAATAGTTTAAAAATATGTATGAGTTCATGCAAGTCCGTAAATACATTTAAAATAATTAATAATACATTGTTTACGTGAAAATTTCCCCGAAAATGCAAGTCCCGGGAAAATTTTACGTAAAACACTGAAAATAATACACAATAATTAAAATAGGTTTTAATACATATCAACTCATAAAAAATTATCATATAAAATACAGAAATCATTAACTCTGCATATCCCGGTACTGTGTAAAAATATTTTAAAAACACGGGATATTACATCTAACTCCCTCAATTTTTCTATTCTCGATTTTTCAATTTCAGCCATATTGAATTTTTTAAGCTTTTCTTTGTGTTACATGAAAAATTCCTTGACAAAAGTTGCTCCCCTTAGCTTAATCTTCATGTGTGAATTTTTGTAGAATTTTTGGAATTTATTTTGATTTTTGGGTATTTTTTATTATTTTATTAATATTTTCTAATTTTTGAAAATTAATTAAATTAATTATGAAATTGTGTTTTATGGTATATATAGGTGTTGAAATGAATTATAGAAATTTATTTGTAATTTTTGTGAATTTTTATGTATTTATTTTGAATTTATTTAGTTTACATAATTTTGATAAAATAGGGTTAATTATGTGTTTAATTGAAATTAATTAGTTAATTGAGTTTATTTAGTGATATTATTGAAATATATGTTGAGAAAATTAATTTGGAGTAATTATATTATTTTTGGTGAATTTTTGGATTAATTTTAGTATATTTATATATATATGGGTATTTTGGTAATTTTATACTAAATTGGCTAAAAATGTAATTAAATTGGTTTTAATAGTTATTTAAGGTATAAAAATGATTTCTACAAATTATTTAGTGTTTTTAACTAATTAAAACTATTTTTCGTAAATTATTTTCAATATATATATATAATATACGATTTTTTCTAATAAAATGAGTTTTTATCGGTTTTTATTGTGTTTTAGGGTTAATTACGTAATTTCTACTTATAAAATATATTTTTATTATATAAAGGCATTTTCGGTATTTTGTAAATATTCTATGAATTGTGAACCTCGGTCGGTGAATTGCAGTTTAGAGTCCGACCAAGGGATTGTGGTTGTGTTTTGTGTTTATTTTCGAAGTGTGTTTCTTTGCAGGGCCGACTCTACTCTTTGAGTAGAGAGATGTCCGTTTTACAGGGGAGGTTCTGATGAAATTTTTGTAGAATTCTCATAAAACGTGATGTTTGTCGAATTCTGATTTAATTATGTGTCTAGTAATCTAGATCGAGTCTTTAGAACTTCTGTTAGATTTATTCTAATTCCTGTCGTTATCTGTTTGTTTAGTTGTACCGAGACCGAGGCCTAGTGGACTAGGCCTATCGGACCCATCTCGTGGAATGCAATAATTGTAAGTTGCTATTTTATATATATATGCTCTAGGGTGCATGATTTTAGAAATCTATGTTTTATTTTGACTAAAATGCATAATGGTATTTATTAGTACTTGAGTTTATGTTAGTTTACTTTTGGTTTATTTTCGGTATATTTTAAACTATGTGCATGCTTTACTAACAAATTATGTTTAAAATGTTTTTGAACATATTTTTAGTTTATTTTTAATTTAATTGGATTTATTTAACGTATATATACTCGAAATATACCTGGTTTACTTTTGGTATATTTCTAGTATATATATGGTTTATGTTACTGTTCATTTCAATTACATGCATCATTTATTTATGAATGTATGTTTTATGTTTAATAATGAAGGATATCAATAAAACGTGCTACCTAGTGGGCAGCACTAGAAACCGAGTACGTACCGGTACGCTGATAGTATTTAGGCTATATTACTAACCTATTGGTGGATATTTATTGGATTTGATTATTTGTTGTGTGAGATATGATTTAGGAGTGTGATTGCTGGAGCTCGGTTGACCAAGTGTCTCGGGGCCAATAACACGACAGTCAGACTGCTGGAGCTTGATTGACTTAGTGTCTTGGGGCCAATCTACTGTCCAAATGGAACAGGTGAACCTATTTGGAATAAGTGAGCCCGTATGGCTAGAGATTTTGTCTAACACTTTTTTGAGGTTGTGATTTTCTAGGGTTCTATTTGATCCTTTATAAACAGTGATTTTCAGTAATATATATATATATATATATATATATATATATATATATATATATATATATAACGATTTTGTTGCATTTGTGTGTATTGCTTGTATCTATATTTATTATATATACTTTTGACTGTGTGCATTGACATTTAGTATGCATGATATATATTATAGTAATTCACTCAGTGAGGTCTGACTCCCCTCCGTTGACCATTTTTAAGGAGAGTCATCTTCATCAGACCTTAGTAGCAGACCTGTACGCTAGATTTCTTCTGCTCCGACTTCTTTATGTAAACTGCTTATCTGAGTTTTATTTTATAATCTAGACACTGCAGTAGTTATGGTCGATTATGAGATTGTTGTATTATATTTGTATGAGATATGTACTTTAATATTTGAACTAGATTTGTATTAAAAAGTTATTTATATATGAGATGAGGATATTGATTTAATTGCATTTGGTGGGAATATTATTTGATATTTGTGATTTTATTCCACTGCATAATATTTTATTTAATTGTGTTGTTATTATTAGTATTGCATGTTTTATTTTATTTTAAGGCTTGCTATGGGTTCCGAATTCGAAAGAATTTCCGTTCCCTAGCGCCGGTCATGGCCCCTGTTTTGGGTCATGACAGTGATATTTACTATAAGAACAATAACCAAAATCCTAATACACTATACAACATTTAGAAAAAAGAAAAAAAATTAGCCTTAAACTTCTTTGATTTCTCCATCTTTTGGTTGATTTCCCTTAATTTTGATCTCTAATTGATTTTCCATTTTACTCTTCACTAGAATCTCATTCATCTTCTGCAGAAGAGTAGTCTCTGCATCATGCTTCCATAGGCTAGAGGTGAGTCAAAGAGGAGGGAGTGAGCATTGATAAGAAGCAAATGTCAAAAAGGTGGTGGTATGGTAATGGTGGAGGATGAGCCTAGAGAAAGGAAAATTATGGGTAAGGGTGTAACCGAGCCGAAATATCAAAAGTTCGAGCTCAGCTCATAAATTTTAGGAAGGCTCGGGTTCGGCTCAGGCTTTTTTATTTTTAAAATCAAGGCTTGAGCTCGAGTTTGGCTTAGGCTCATCAAGCTCAAGCTCATTCATTTATAAGCTTGAAAAATACTTGAAAAAAATTAATAGTTAAGCATCACATATAATATCTAAAGAAAAGAAAGAGTAATAATTTAATATAAGAAGTTGTCAACAATCTATCCAAACCAACTAAAAGTTGCAAGTAACACCAAATAATTAAAAAAATAATTACAATAATACTTAAAATTCCAAGAATAAAACAAACACATAGCAACTTCAAAATAATATCCATGAAATCCTTCTTCATGTATCACCATGATCTCCTCTATGTATTCGCCTGTGAACCTTTCAAGTAAAAGCAAACATTAGTTTATATAGGTTAAATACACCCAACAAATACTCAAACAAATACAATTAAAGCTTAAAAGGCTAAATACACCTCAAACAATGACATAAATAATAAGTAACTCTTAATCTTTGCAAACAATAGAGAACAATAGAATACCCAACCTCAACTATATTACTAAAGATTAAAGAATATATAAGAAAAGAAAGCACCTCCACATTTTACCTTAAAGGCAGCCTTCAAGTATGAGGTATCTTAACCTCTTTGATGTTCTTTTCATCTATAAAAATTACAACAATTAGTAAAAAATCAAATAAAAATTAGCTCGAAGTAATGGACCTAAATTTAGAAAATATTAACTCAATGCAAAATCCATGAGTGCCTTTTGTTTTATTTTAATTTTTAATGCTAATTAAGGAGAAAAGTTAAAACAAAGAAGAAAATGCAAAGCAAGTAGATCCTACTATATGAGCGAAGCAATGCCCTTTAATATGAACAGTAGGAATTGATGGCACTTTGAAAACAAATATCAAAAAATAAAGAGATATGCTCCACCAGCATACTTATACATGCACAAAAAATTAACTTTTATAAGCATGTCCTGTACTAAAGCTTGGTATTGCAACTTTGTTCCATTATACTATAATGCAAGAAAATTTTGTTCCATAAAATTCGGCATGTCCCTAACCTAGCATTTCCCTAACAAAAAATGTATCCATTCTAAAAGGGAAAAGAGATTCTTTTTAGCAACTTTGAATTATCTAACGCTAGAACATGGGAAACTTCAACTAGGCATGTAAATATATGTTTTGCAAATAAACTAAAAACCCAACAATAAAAATTAAACACTAACAATTCTAATAAGGCAGTTGTAGGTGCATGCAAGAATAATACTATTCATTTTAAATGATTCATCAATAATAACCCAATAATAAAAAAAAAAAAAACTATGCATAAATTTCACAAAATAAAAATTAAAAAGAAGGGCAATTAATTAGGATAGAAGGAGGAGAAGGTTGCTAACCCTCAGTTCAAAGAAAGACTATATGCCACTTTTGTCCTCTACGGTAAACAAGAAGCTAGGAGGGCCCAAACAGTTGTTGACCTTCAAGTTCAAAAAATTACCATAATTAATTAATGAAGATCTTGAAGAGGATTGATTAGTGGTTATAGGGAACAATTAAAACTAGAATAACAAATGAAAAAAAATCCAAATTACCTTGTTTATAAAGAGATAAGAGTTGTGATTGGAGAAGTGGAGGTGTCACGACCCAAAATAAGGGCCATGACTGGCGCTAGGGAACAGGAATTCTTTCGAATCCAGAACCCGTAGCAAGCCTAAAAATAAAATAAATCATGCAATAATAACAATAACAATATAATATGCAACGGAAATAAAAGTCATAAATATAATAATAACATTTTCATCACTGGATTTAAATCAAATCTCATCTCATCACATATATATAAAATCTTTCAATACAAATCCAATTTCAATATAATACATCTCTTTAAATAAAATACATGAAATCCCACACTTTAATTCACAACTACTGCAGTGTCTAGATTATAAAAATAAGACTCAAGTAAATAGTTACACAAAGAAGCCGGGGCGGAAGAAATCCGGTATACAGGCCTGCTACTGAGGTCTGAGGATGTTGACTCTCCTGAAAAATTGTCAACGGAGGGGAGTCAGACCTTACTGAGTGAATTACTATAATATATATACATACACACTAAATGACAATGCATACAATCAACATTATATATATATCTAATATATATACAGGCAAATACACACAGATGCAATAAAATCATTTTATATATATTTTATTGAAAATCATCTTTTATGAAGGATCAAATAGAACCCTATGATGTCGAAAACCTCAGATAGTGTTAGACAACACTCTAGCCACACAGGCTCACTTATTCCAAATATATCCACTTAATCCATTTGGACAGTAGACTGGCCCCAAGACACTAAGTCAACCGAGCTCCAGCAGTCTGACTGCGAGTGTGATTGGCCCCGAGACACTTGGTCAACCGAGCTCCAGCAATCAAACCCAAATCACATCACACATATCAACAATCACATTCAATCACTATCCATAAATAAGTTAGTAATATAGCCTAAATACTATAGGCGTACTGGTACGTACTCGGTCCTAGTGCTGCCCACTAGGTAGCACGTTCTATTGATATCCTTCATTAATAAACATAAAACGTTCATTCACACAAATAAATGATGCATGAAGTTCAATAAAATATCAACATAAACCATATATATACTAGAAATATACCAAAAGTAAACCAGGTATATTTCGAGTATATATACGTCAAATGAATCCAATCAAATTATATATTAAGCTAGAAATATATTTAAAAACATTTTAAATATATTTTATTAACAAAACATGTATACAATTTATTATATACCAAAAATAAACTAAAAATAAACCAAAAATATAACTTAAGAAATAATCAAATTATTTATGCATATTTAATCAACACAAAACATGCATTTTTAAATCATGCATCCTAAGCATATATATATATAGTATAGTAACTCACCTAGTGCGCTCCACGAGATGGATCCGACGGGCCTGGTCCACTAGCCCTCGGTCTCGGCGCAACTAAACAAACAAATAACGACAGACATTAGAATAACCCTAACAGAAATCCTAGAATTCGATCTAGAGTATAAAACACAGAATCGATATCAGGGTTCGACCGGATATCACGGTTTACGAGAATTCTATCGAAAATTCGGTAGAACCTCCCCTGTAAAACGGACATCTCTCTACTCAAAAGAGTAGAGCCGACCCTGCAAAGAATACACTTCGAAAAACAAACACCACATCTCATTCACAACCCCTCGGTCGGACTCCAAACTACAGTCTACCGACCGGGGTCCACAAACACAGAATAATTCTGATAATACCAAAAATACCCTTATCTCATAGAAATTCATTTTATAAGTAAAAAGTACATAATTAACCTTTAAACTCTATAAAATCCGATAAAAACTCATTTTATTTGTAAAATCGTATATTATATATATAATTGAAAATAATTCACGAAAAATAGTTTTAATTAGTTAAAAATACCAAATAATTTGTAGAAATCATTTTTATACTTTAAATAACTATTAAAACCAATTAAATTACATTTTAGCCAATTTAGGGTAAAATTACCAAAATACCCCTATATATATAAATATGCTATAATTACTTCAAAAATTCACCAAAAATTATACAATTAACCAAAATTAATTTTATCAAAATATTTATCAATAATATTAATAATTAAACTCAATTAACCAATTAAATTCAATTAAAAACATAATTAACCCTAATTTCCCAAATTACATAAACTTAAATAATTTAAAATAAATACTTAGAAATTCATAAAAATTCCAAATAAATTCCTATAATTCATTTCAACACCTAATTTAACCATAAAACACAATTTCATAATTTAAATAATTAATTTCCGAAAATTAGAAAATAATATTAAAATATTCAAAAATACCCAAAAATCCAAAAAATCTCCAAAAATTCATACATGTAGATTAAGCTACTAGGATCAACATTTGTGAAGGGAGTTTTCATGAATCAATCAATTCGAAGCTCAAAAAAAAATCAAAAACCCTAATGTGACCGAATTGAGTTTTAGCTCAAACCTCAAAATCCACTTGATTTCAGGCCAAAAGGAGCTTAGAATTGGAATCACTGGAGCTCAAGGAGTTGATGAAGACCGGCGTTGCACGAAATGGTGGCCGGAATCGTCGTCGACGGCAAGAAGCTCAACTTGCTGCCATGGCGGATTTTGGGCATTCCAACAGGCTTCCGGCGGCCTAGTCACGTCGAAGAGGAAGAGGAAGGAAGGGGAAGAAGGTTGGCGACAACTGGTGGCGGCGGAGGGCGGTCCGGCATGCTGGAACGGGAGGCACAGTGACGGTAGACGATCGGGAGAGAAGAAGGAGAAGGGAGGGGCTAAACGGTAATTTTCCAATTCCTTTTGATTTTTAACTACATATATGTATATATATATATAATTTATACTATATATTAAAATAATATTAAATTACACACATTAAATATACACCACACACAAAAAATTTAATATTTTAATAATTTATACTAAATAAAAATAATTAAATAATAATAAAACTAATAAACAATTAATAAAATATCAGGGTAATATTTGTCACGACCCAAAACAGGGGCCATGACCGGCGCTAGGGAACGGGAATTCTTTCGAATCCGGAACCCGTAGCAAGCCTAAAAATAAAATAAATCATGCAATAATAACAATAACCATATAATATGCAACGGAAATAAAATCATAAATATAATAATAACATTCTCATCAACTAGATTTAAATCAAATCTCATCTCATATATATATAATCTTTCAGTACAAATCCAGTTTCAATATAATACATCTCTTTAAATAAAATACATGAAATCCCATACTTTAATTCACAACTACTGCAGTGTCTAGATAAAATAAATCCAAGACTCAAGTAAATGATTTACACAAAGAAGCTGGGGCGAAAGAAATCCGACGTATCGACCTGCTACTGAAGTCTGAAGAAGTTGACTCTCCTGAAAAATAGTCAACGGAGGGAGTCAGACCTCACTGAGTGAATTACTATAATATATATACATACACACTAAGTGATAATACATACAATCAACAGTATATATATAATATGTATATATACAGGCAAGTATACACACAAATGCAATAAAATCATTTTATATATATTTTATTGAAAATCATCTTTTATGAAGGATCACATAGAACCCTAGGATATCGTAACCTCAGAAAATAATGTTAAACAACACTCTAGCCATATAGGCTCACTTATTCCAAATATATCCACTTAATCCATTTAGACAGTAGACTGGCCCCGAGACACTAAGTCAACCGAGCTCCAGCAGTCTGACTGTCGGTGTGATTGGCCCCGAGACACTTGGTCAACCTAATAGAAATCCTAGAATTCAATATAGAGTATTTAAATACGAAACAGAATTAGGGTTCGACTCGACATCACGTTTTACGAGAATTCTACCAAAAATCCGACAGAACCTCCCCTGTAAAACGGACATCTCTCTACTCAAAAGAGTAGAGCTGACCCTGCAAGGAAATACACTTTGAAAAATAGGCTCAACACAAATCCATAACCCCTCGGTCGGACTCCAGACTACAATCTACCGACCGGGGTCCAGAACACAGAATAATTCCGGATATACCAAAAATATCCTTATATCATAGAAATACATTTTATATGTAGAAATTACATAATTAACCTTAAAACAAAGTAAAAATCGGTAAAAACTCATTTTATTAGAAAAATCGTATATTATATATATAATTGAAAATAATTCACGAAAAATAGTTTTAATTAGTTAAAAATACTAAATAATTTGTAGAAATCATTTTTATACCTTAAATAACTATTAAAACCAATTTAATTACATTTTTAGACAATTTAGGGTAAAATTACCAAAATACCCCTATATATATAAATATACTTAAATTACTTCAAAAATTCACCAAAAATTATAAATTATCCAAAATTAATTTTCTACACATATTTATCAATAATATTAATAATTAAACTCAATTAACCAATTAAATTCAATTAAAAACATAATTAACCCTAATTTTCCCAAAATCACATAAACTTCAATAATTCAAAATAAATACTTAGAAATTCATAAAATTCCAAATAAATTCCTATAATTCATTTAAACACCTAATTTAACCATAAACTCCAATTTCATAATTTAAATAATTAATTTCCGAAATTAGAAAAAAATATTAAAATATTCAAAAATACCCAAAAATCCAAACAATCTCCAAAAATTCTACAAAAATTCATACATGTATATTAAGCTACTAGGATCAACATTTGTGAAGGGAGTTTCCATGAATCAATAAATTCGAAGCTCAAAAAAATCAAAAACCCTAATGTGGCCGAATTCAAAAAATTGAAACCTAAGCAAATCTAAACCATTTTAGCTCAAACCAAAGCTAGAATCACACTCATAGGAGCTCAAGGAGAAGAAAGAGACTGGCGGTGTCGAAAATGATGGCCGAAATCGGCATGATCGATGATAGCTCGACTTTCGGCTTCTCCAGCCAAAAACGGCTTCCAAGCGCCGGAAATGGCTACCACAGGCGGCGAAACGGCTAGAGGAAGGTGGTGGCACACCGGACGGTACACCAACGGTGAGAAATCGGCATGGCAGGCGTCCGGACGGCGAAGGGAAGGTGATCAGGGAAGAAGGAGGCTCGGGGGCAAAATGGTAATTTTCCAATTTTTTTGATTTTTGATGTGTTATATGTATATATATATACTTTATACTATATATTAAAATAATATGAAATTACACACATTAAATATACACCACACACATAAAAATTTAATATTTTAATAATTTATACTAAATAAAAATAATTAAATAACAATAAAACTAATAAATAATTAATAAAATATTAGGGTAATACTAAACCCTAATTAAATAAATAATTATATGTATACACGGTGTTTAATATTTTAAAAATATGTATGAGTTCATGCAAGTCCGAAAATATATTTAAAATAATTAATAATACATTGTTTACGTGAAAATTTCCCCGAAAATGCAAGTCCCGGGAAAATTTTACGTAAAACACTGTAAATAATACACAATGTTAAAAATAAGTTTTAAATACATATCAACTCATGAAAATGTCGTAATATATACACAAAAATTATTAACACTGTATATCCCGGTACAGTGTAAAAATATTTTAAAAAAAACACGGGATATTACAATATTAACGCTAATTAAATAAGTATTTACACACATAGGCTTTATTTAGTATTTTAAAAATACGTATGAGTTAATGCAAGTCCGAAAATATATTTGAAATAATTAATAATAAATTATTTACGTGAAAATTTCCCCGAAAATGCAAGTCCCGGGAAAATTTTACGTAAAGTACTGTAAATAATGCACAATAATAAAAATAGGTTTTAAATACATCTTAACTCGTAAAAATATCGTAATATATATACACAAATTATTAACACTGCATATCCCGGTACAGTGTAAAAATATTTAAAAACACGGGATATTACAGGAGGTCATGATGTAGGCAGCTACTGTGGTTGAAGAATTGAAATTGAAATTGAATGAGAATACATAAAGTACTCGAAACCTATAGTAAGCCTTAAAAAATTTTCAAGAAATAAAATTAATTCATTGATAATAAATTGATACTTAATACACAATATTAAATACATATAATAATATTATTCAAATACAATAACATTTCAATTCAGGAAACAAATAATACACGTTTCATAGATAACTACTGTGGTGTCTAGAATTTAATTATACAATACATATATCAGTCCAATATGCATAGTCCAGCCAGTAAAAAATGAATCTAGCGCAGACAGGAAACACTAAGAAGCTAATTGTGAGATCCTAAAAAAAATATGTTAAGGGGAATCATATCTCACTGAGTGAATTAATTCTATAAAATGCATGTTGGTTTATAAAAACATTTGTTAAAACCTCTTTTTAAATAAATGTAAATAAAATAATCATAATCATAATTATTAAAATCATTTACTTTTCACAATAATATTTAAATAAAATCTATTTATAATTCTTAAATCAATTTAATATAAAATTTCTATAAGAAAAATAGATTGAATAATTATTTTTGTGGAAAATCTAGTAGAACACCTAACCCAATATTCTAATAGTCTTCTGGCTCTCTTTAATTCAAGTGACTGTGATTCTGAGAGCAAGATCAACCGAGTTTGTCATGACCCAAAACAGGGGCCATGACCGGCGCTAGGGAATGAGAATTCTTTTGAATCCGGAACCCGTAGTAAGCCTAAAAATAAAATAAACATGCAATAATAATAACAACAGCTCTTATTGCAGCGAAAATAAAATCATAAATATAAAAATAATAATTCACCACGGGATTTAAATCAAATCCATATCTCATATATATAAATAAATCCTTTAATACAAGTTCAATTCAAATTCTTAAAATACATAGCTCACATAAATATAATACATAAGACCCATAATTTATCTACAACTACTGCAGTGTCTAGATTATAAAATAAAACTCAAGACTCAGATAAGCAGTTTACATAAAGAAGCGGGGGCGGAAGAAATCCGGCGTACAGGCCTGCTACTGAGGTCTGAAGACGAAGACTCTCCTGAAAAATTGTCAACAGAGGGGAGTCAGACCTCACTGAGTGAATTACTATAATATATATACATGCATGCTAAATGCCAATGCACACAATCAAAAGTATATCTATAATATGTATATATACAAGCAATTACATACAGATGCAATAAAATCATTTTATATATTTTGATTGAAAATCATAGTTTATGAAGGATTAAATAGAACCCTAGAATATCGCAACCTCAAAACAGTGTTAGACAACACTCTAGCCACACAAGCTCACTTATTTCAAATATAATCACTTGTTCCATTTGGACAGTAGACTGGCCCCGAGACACTAAGTCAACCGAGCTCCAGCAGTCTGACTGTCGGTGTGATTGGCCCCGAGACACTTGGTCAACCGAGCTCCAGCAATCACACTCCCAAATCATATCACACATTAAATAATCATATCCAATCAATATCCACAAATGGTTAGTAATATAGCCTAAATGTTATAAGCGTACTGGTACGTACTCGATCCTAGTGTCGCCCACTAGGTAGCACGTTCTATTGATATCCTTCATTGAAATATAAAACATTCATTCATAAAAATAAATGATGCATGAATTTAAATATAATAGCAACAATAACCATATATATACTAGAAATATACCAAAAGTAAACCAGGTATATTTCGAGTATATATACATCAAATAAATCCAATATAATCGTAAAATAAACTAAATATATATTTAAAAGCATTTTAAATATAAATGTTTAATAAAGGATGCATATAATTTAAAATATACCAAAAATAAACCAAAGATAAACCAAATAAACTAAAAATAAACTTAAGTACTGATTAAATTATTTATGCATTTTTAATAAAAAAAAAATATACATTTCTAAATCATGCACCCTAAAGCATATATATATAGAATAATAACTCACACTTAGTGCGCTCCTCGAGATAGGTCCGACGGGCCTGGCCCACCAGGCCTCGGTCTCGGCGTAACTAAACAAACAATAAATAACAGACATCAGAATAAACCTAATAGAAAATCCTAGAAACTCGATCTAGAATAGTAGACACAGAATTATAATTCTATCGAAAATCTGGCAGAACCTCCTTGTAAAATGGACATCTCTCTACTCAAAGAGTAGAGCCGGCCCTACAAAGAAACGCACTTCGAAAAATAGACACAGAAACACATCCACAACCCCTCGGTCGAACTCTAAACTACAGTCTACCGACCGGGGTCCACAATCACATAACAATTATGAAAATACCAAAAATACCCTTATATCATAGAAATACATTTTATAAGTAGAAATTACATAATTAACCTTAAAACACATTAAAAACCAATAAAAACTCATTTATTTAAAAAATTCGTATATTATATATATAATTGAAAATAATTTATGAAAAATAGTTTTAATCAGTTAAAAATACTAAATAATTTGCTAGAAATCATATTTATGCCTTAAATAACTATTAAAACCAATTTAATTACATTTTAGTCAATTTAGGGTAAAATTACCAAAATACCTCTATATATATAAATATACTAAAATTACTCCAAAAATTCACCAAAAATAATATAATTATCCAAAATTAATTTTCTCCACATATTTATCAATAATATCAATAAATAAACTCAATTAAATAATTAATTTCAATTAAAAACACAATTAACCTAATTTTCCAAAATTACATAAACCTAAATAAATTCAAAATAAATACATAGAAATTCATAAAAATTCCAAATAAATTTCTATAATTCATTTCAACACCTATTTTTATCATAAAACACAATTTCATAATTTAGTTAATTAATTTTCAAAAAGTAAAAAATAATAATAAAATATTCAAAAATATCCAAAAATCAAAATAATCTCCAAAAATTCTACAAAAATTCACACATGAAGATTAAGCTACTAGGATCAACATTTTTTAAGAGACTTTTCATGAATCAACCAATTTTAATTTTAAAAAATTCAAGAAGCTAAAATGGCCGAATTGAAGATTTAGCTCAAACATCATCAACCACTTGTTTTTAGGCCAAAAGGAGCTTAGAATAGGGACCACCGGAGCTCAAGGAGTCGATGAAGACCGGCGGTGTCGAAAATGGTGGCTGAAATCGTGATTGACGGTGAAAAGCTCCACTTGCTGCCACAACGAATTTCGGGCATTCCAGCGGGCTTCCGACGGCCTGGTCACGTCGGAGAGGAAGAGGAAGGAAGGGGGAGGAGGCTGGCAGCAGCTGATGACGGTGAAGGGCAGTCCGGCATGGTGGAATGGGAGGCGCAGTGAGGGTAGGGCGTCGGGAGAGAAGAAGAAGGAGGGAGGGGCAGAAATGGTAATTTTGCAACAAATTTTTGATTTTGACAATAATATGTATATATATATACTTTACACTATATATTAAAATAATAAAAAATCACACACATTAAATATACACCACACTCATATAATTTAATATTTTAAAATTTAATACACTTAAAAATAATTAAATAATATTAAAACTAATTAATAAATAATAAAATATTAGGGTAATTAATTAAACCCTAATTAAATAGATAAATACACATATATACATTAATTAGTACTTCAAAATATATATGAGTTCATGCAAATGCGTAAATCTAATTAAAATAATTAATATTAAATTATTTACGTAAAAATTTCCCCGAAAATGCAAGGTCTCGGGAAAATTTTACGTAAAATACTTAAAATATCATAAAAAAATAAAAAAAAATAAATTTTAATTAAATAACATCTCATGAAATATCATAAATATATATAAAAATTATTAACACTGCATATCCCGATGCAGTATAAAAATATTTAAAAACATGAGATATTACAGAATTACTGCCACAATCATTTCACTTATTCTATATTGATG